>JADBJO010013658.1:35000-45201 GCA_016801955.1 Conus betulinus
AAAAAACAGACAAAAGAAAAGAAAGTAAGAAGAGAGAGTGGACACGAGAGAAAGAAAGAGCAAGACAGAAACCTATTTCTTGTCATTCAAGAATATCATCAAGGGTCTTATGACAGTGAGAAGAATGTAGCCTCAGCCATCAATTGCTGCTGCTTAGACATATTTTCACAGGCAAACTTTTCCACGCTGACACCTCCAAAGTAACAACAACACTGTCAGGTAACGTTTACACTGGAATGAACAATGCATGAATTTAAAAAGAAAAGAAAAGATAAACAGTTAACAGGCAACATGACCCTAGCTGTATTTTAGGCTTTGCTTTCGTGATGTTGGGACTGTCAGAAAATTGTTTTTCTTTCTTTCTGCTCAAAGTATACCACCCCCTCTCTCTCTCTCTCTCTCTCTCTCTCTCTCTCTCTCAATGTTCTCTTATTAAAACAGATTTTGGCATGGCATATCCTACCTTAAATGAATCCTACCAGCCACCATGGTGAAGTAGCTAGCATTGCGGATTACAGGCTGGTAAGTCGTGGATTCGATTTTCATCAGAGACATTTATTTGTGGGATTTTTTTAATGGTTTAATCCACCTAACAGATGCGTATTTTAGAATGCGAATCTTGCTCAAACACAGCAGGTGTATGTTTGTCTTGGGCCTGGTTAATGCCAGGATGCATTATGATAGTAAACGTAGAGTACAGCCCCATCAGGTAGTCAATCCGAAATGGAACTCCATAGCAGCACCCTCACTATCCACACTGATCAGCATGAAAATGTCTCAAAATGTGTGGGGCTTCACGCGGTGAGCGCGTGGGGAGAGGAGGGGGGGGGGGGGGAGCGGAGGGACCTCGGTTTTGATTTCTTTCCAAGTCAATGGCCTTAGTGAGTTCGTGTCGAGGTCGTTGGTGTCAACAAGTTCATGGGCATTTTCACTAACCATGCGCTCTGCTCCACCAGTAAGCAGTTATTGTCGGCAACAGGGCGTTTACTAGGTGATGTCCTGCGTATGTTGGATCAGACATGCACCACTGAACACTATTGAAGTGATTCGACGGCGGTGCGATGTCAGTTCATTAGCATTGTCTCATGACGACTTAACTCTGACTGCTCCTTGAAGATGGATTGTGTGCCGGTTATCACGACAATGAAAAATCACTTCACTGGTTTATTATGTAATAGTTAATGAGGAGATGTCAGAACAGTGTCAGTGATGGCGATTTTCTTTTTCTTGAAAGATTCCTCCTGCGCTAGGAGATTAATGATTTATGTCTCCTGCTTATGATTTAGACAACGGTGGTAATGACAAAGGACAATGCACTATTAACAGAGACTACCTGCATGTGAGAGTAGGGGCGGGCATATAGGTGTGTCTGATGATGCCTATGAGAATTCAGGATTAAAAATGTGTGTGTGTGTGTGTGTGTGTGTGTGTGTGTGTGTGTGTGTGTGTGTGTGTGTGTGTGTGTGTGTGTGTGTGTGTGTGTGTGTGTTCCGGCAGCAGGACGAAAATGGAAAGCCGTGAGGAGCACATACTTTGAGAAAACAAACTGCAGCAGTATCTGAAGTGTAATACATTTGTTTGACAATGATAAGCTCTCTGGTTCACAACTGCACGATCCAAAATACTGCACCTGTACACACAGTGACCTAGCGACAGTTGGACTTAACACTTCCCTTCATGATGACTGTGTCAGAATCATTTTCAGTGAAATGGAGTTTCTACCATGGGACAATCCTGACAACATAGTAAGTGCAGAAGTAGAGAACATTTTTTACAGAATGAAAAACAATGTGCTGGCGTTCCTGTTTCTGGTTGGTGGACCAGGAAACATCATCAATATGGCGGTGTTCTATAAACAGGGCCTTAAGGACCGTGTCAACATGTGCCTATTTGCTTTGTCCTTGGCGGATGAATTGCTATTGATCACAACACAATGTGTCTTCATGGTGAACAGCTGTATTTGCAGTTCACTACCAAAGAAGATTTGGACCAACGATGACTTATCTAATAAATAATCAGTTTTCTGGACTAATGGGATTCATTTGCGTTTCGCAAATTCTTTCAGCGATCATTGCCTTTGAAAGATGCTATTGTGTCATCAGTCCATTCAAAGTTCAAGCAATTCTGCGCACCAGAACAATGGCTCTGCTCATTATTGTTGTATACGTCCTGGTGCTTGGTCTCTTCTTTTTCATTGTGGCATTCCGATTCCGCATTGGCTGTATTTTCGATCCAACGTCCGGTGCTGTTATAAAGTCATTTATTGCTGGGACATTTTATAAAAGTAACCAACAGTTAATTGACATTCTGGATACTTCTGTGTGTGGTGTTAGCTTGCCCGGATGTATGATGACGGTCGTGGTGGTGACAACAATAATTACCACTGTAAAGCTTCGTCAGATTGTGACATGGCGCGTGCGGGAACATCCTCCTCCATTTCTGCCCAAGAGGTGGCCCTCACCAAGATGCTGGTTGGTACTTCCGTTTTGTTCATCGTCTGTGTTGTCCCCGTTGCTTTGACTCCAATCATTTATTTCGTTTTTCCAGAAATGAATGCTGGTCGACGGAACCACAATTTCTATGCGACTTCTTTGTGGATTTGTGAAATATTTGTTTTCATCAATTCTAGCTTTAACATTCTTGTTTACTACGCTATGGGATCTCGCTACAGGAAGACAGTCAGGTCACTGTTCTCAAGACAAAAGAGGAATATGAACAGAAGCTAATGAATGAAAGAAAAATGATGTGAAGTTCATGAATATAAAACTTTATGCTTACACAGGATAAATGGTTGTTTCATGTTTTGTGGTCTGGGAGCATATTAGTTTAGATCACATTCTGATCTGAATAATTCCTTTAAACGTGCACTGAGACAAAGAAAGCATGTCAATATAAATACTAATACTGGAGCATGTTTTTGTACCACGTTTATATTTTTGACATTGGGTGTAACAGGGTAAATTGCAACAAACTTAGATACACATCAGATGTGAATTGCTACCTTACCGCCCATTTTACAGTTACGCCTCGGCAGATAATGCCCACTCCTTTTACAACTGTCCGGGATATTCTATTTTAAGATAAATGCACTTAGTGTTGAATATTTTAGAATTTAAAAAAAATCACCAATGTTAAAAAACACAAAACTGAAACAATTGTTTATATAACCAAGTCCATATCCCTGCTAATAAAGACAGAAAATTGCAATCCAGTGCAACCTGCGACCTTTTTGTCAGTGACTATGATTGATGCCCTAGACAAGCAAAGAAGGTTGTCTAGTGAAGCCCAAAGATCCTCCTCTCTCTCTCTCTCTCTCTCTCTCTCTCTCTCTCTCTCTCTCTCTCCTCTCTCTCTCTCTCTCTCTCTCTCTCTCTTTCTCTCTCTCTCTCTCTCTCTCTCTCTCTCTCTCCCTCTGTGTGTGTGTGTGTGTGTGTGTGTGTGTGTGTGTGTTGTGTGTGTGTGTGTGTGTGTGTGTGTACAGGTGGCAAGCTTTTTAATGATTGTTTCTTTGTTTCGTATATAATGCAAATACAACTGCCAAGGCACCTATTCTTCTTAGATATAAAGGGTGTAATAATATCAACTATCGCGATCATAACTGGGGGTGAATTATTATGTGTACACAAATTTTGGTGTCGGTAGAGCACAGAATGGTTTTCTTAGCATTCGAAGATGCTAATGCTGTGTCTGGGTGACTAACTGGTTGCATAGCCGCTGTATATAGCTGTCACTGGAAAAACAAAAGGCTTCCCATGGTTTGCTGTCCGGTTAATCTTTTCCACCAGACAGCGTCTGTGTGAGCCTTTACAAATTGCATTCTTTGCTTCACTACCACACCATGTCCTCTCCACCACAATCCCAGCAGACTACATGTGCAGTTGCTGTGAGGTTTACAACCTCAGTTATGGGAGAACCCATGGCTCCAAGTGCAAGTATACAGGGCCCAGTGGAAGGTGGATGTTATTGTCAAACCAAAGACACACTGTAGGGACGACAAGGACTTCATGGGTTACACTGTTTTTCTCTGTTGTGCTTGACGTAGTACTTGAAGGTTCAGAGATGACCAATAGCTCAGGTATGTTTTATAAAAACATGACGACATTTTTCTCGTTACAAATTGATATTGGTTATAGCTGGTCTCATCATAGGGGTTCACGTCTAGAGTGAATGACTGTGTACCTTCATCTTGGAGCCAACACTGCAAGGAAACCTTTTGGTACTCTAAGATGCTCAGAGGTGTCTCTTACATTTATCTCTCATTTTCTTTCTGTCTATTGGTCTGTCATGCTTAGATTATCTACATTTTATTGGTATAACAAGAGAGGTCAATAGGACTTGAGGACGTGGTTAATGCTTGTCATCACAAGACAATCCATCTGTTAACTGAGATGTGTTGAAACCTCTATTACCTCCAAAACAGGTTCATAATTATGTGGCTCAACAGCTGGAAAAGTCATCAGTGTCAGCTGCTGCTCTGCCGCCAGGACAAATTTCAATTCAAAGTACCACTGTTTGGTATAACAGCAGCATCTTCTGTAGCTGCGCTGGTACAATACTGTGCTGGCTTCTCCTTTCCATTGGATCATGTCAGCAAAGCTGAAAGAGGGATTCTGGGGACTGGGCACAAAGAGCGTACTGTCGTAAGCTCAAGCGCTACGGGTTGTTCCGATGGTGGGAGAGACACCATCGCGTTTCACTGGTCAGCTGCCATATGCCTCAAGCTTTGCATCACCCAGTCAATATGATGCTGACCTGCCACAGTCTACCTGCGTCAGTGGGTGCTTAGAGCTCAGGGAAGACCGAAGAGCAGACCGTAAACCCTGCACCAGGCAATAGGGGGGAAAAGAAATTCAAACTGCCAGCCTTGCGGCTGGCAACCTGGAACGTCAGAGCAATGTGTCATCGCCCTTCTGATGACCTCCAGCAAGTTGACGACGCCAGGAGAAGCCATCATCGACCGCGAGCTGAAGAGGTTCAAAATCAACATTGCTGTGTTGACATGAGACAAGACTCCCCTCCAGGGTCAGCCCCAGGGAGGACTGCACGTTCTTTTGGAAAGGCCTGGAGCCAGAGGAGCACCGACTGTATGGCATCGATTCGCAGTGTGAAACTATCTCCTATCCTCAGTTGAATCAACTTCCACATGGAAAGCGCGAATCCCCTCTCTCTCCAGGTCACGACCTCTTTGGGACAGACAACATCCTCAGCGTCTACGCCCCCACACGCTGCTCTTCAGCCAGGGTTAAGTATAAGTCCTATGAAGATCTGGACCCAAGATAGTGGAGGAACCTTCCAAGGAACACCTGTTCCTGCTCAGGGACTTCAACGTCCGGTTTGGTGCAGACCACAGATCTGGCCCTGTTGCATCAGCCACTTTGGCGTTTGCAAACTCAACGACAATGGACAGTAGCTACTCGACCTTTGCTCCTTCCTCGGCCTCTGTATCATGAACACTGTCTTTCTCACCATGCCACACCACGGAGTGTCCTGAGGGCACCCCAGATCCCGTCACTGGCATCAGTTGCACTTTGTGATCACCTGAAGACCCTTGCGCAACCATGTGCTCATCACCTGCAGCTATCATAGCGCTGACTGCGATGCTGACCACTCCCTAGTCAGCAGCAAGGTGCATCTTCAGCCCAACGAATCTGCTGCTCCAAGCAGGAGGGACATCCTCGAATCAACACAGCCATGACGTCAGTTCCCGAACTGTGCGAACGCTTCGCCAGAACCATTGACGAAGTCCTAGAGGACTGCCCAACAGCCTGCGCTTCATCATGATCGAACCAATCTACGATGTCATTTACCAATCCACTTCAGACATCTATTAGAAGAGAGTGAGAAAAAATGAAGACTGCTTTGATGCAGGAATTGTGGAAATGGAGCCTGTCATTTCTGCTAGGCAAGCCACACTCCTCAATCACAATAGAGAGCCCCCAATGAAGACGCTACCAGCACTCTGCAAAGCTCACAACAACTCCAACCGGACCCCCCGTAAATGTGCGAATAAGTACTGTTGAACCTGCACCAGGGCATCCAGATCGCCGATAGTGGCAACATCCACGAAATGTACGAAGGCATGAAGAAAGCGTTCGGCCCTAGCGCCATCAAGATTGATCCTCTCAAATCTTCGTCACGGGAGGGAATCACCGAATGCAGAAAACACATGGAGATATTGACGGAGCACTAACAGGAGCTGTACTCCAGGGAGAAGGTAGTCACCCAAACAGCCACTGAGAACACCACCTCCCTGCTTGCCTTGAAAGAACTCGACGCCCCACTCACTATCGTGGAACTCAGCAAGGCCATCGACTTGCTAGCCTGTCGTAAAGCTCTGTATTAAGGGCATTTCTGCAGAAGTCACCAAAGCTGGCATGGAGAGTTCTCCCCTCAGTCATCTCCATGAGCTTGTGCTGCAGTGTTGGGAGGAAGGGAGCGTACTCCAGGACATGCGCAATGCAAACATAATCATGCTTTACGAGAACCAAGCGGACCACAGCGACTGCAACAATTATCGTGGACTATCCCTCAGCATTATTGGCAAGCCTCCGCCCGTGTTATCCTCAACAGGCTACAGCTACCCGCCGAATGAGTGTACCCAAAGGCACAGAGCTTCCAGGTTGACGATCGACATGGTATTCTCCCTGAGGCAACTGCAAGAGAAGTGCCACGAGCAGAGAAGACCATTATTCGTTGCCTTCATCGACATGACCAAGGCGTTCGACTTGGTCAGTAGGTCAGGACTCTTTACTCTACTACACAGGATTGGATGCCCCCCTAAACTCCTAAAGATGGTCACGTCCTTCCATGACAACATGAATAGCACTGTCAAATACGACCATTTATTTTTAGACCCCTTCCCAATCAAGCGCGGTGTCAAACATAGTTGCATGCTCACTCACACTCTTTGGCATCTCCTTCTCCCTGCTGCTGTGCTGACAGTCTGAAGACAGCATCTTCCTCCACACTAGGAGTGATGGAAGCCTCTTCAACCTGGCATGTCTCCAAGTAAAGATAAAGGTGTGGAAGTCCTCATCAAGTAGATGTTACTCTCACTGCGCACCCTGAAGAAGTGCTACAACAGCTCATCACCTGCTTCACTGATGCTCATCACCTGCTTTGCGGATGCCTACGCTGAGTTTGGCCTCGCTATCAGCTTGTAGAAAACAAACATCATTGGCCAAGAGGCCAGCAGCACTCTCCGTATCTCCATCGGTGATCAAACCCTCGATGTGGCCAATGGCTTCACCTACCTGGGCTCAACCATCTCCAGCAATCTCTCTCTGGACGCTGAGCTGAACGTGCAAATCAGCAAGGCTGGAACTGTGATGGCCCATGTAGCAAAGAGAGTCTGGGACAAAAAAAAACATCCTAATGTCAAACACCGAGATGAAAGTGTGCCAAGTCTGCATGCTGAGCACTCTTTTCTACGGAATCAAAGCATGGACCCTGTACTCTCGACAAGAATGCAGACTGAATGCCTTCTACCTGCGCTCACTCAGAAAATCCTGGGCATCGCTTGGCAGGACCGTACCACCAACAAGGACGTCATGGCCCAGCCAGAGATGCCCAGTATGTTCGGCATGCTGGCACAGAGATGCCTGCACTGGGTTGGCCACGTCAGCCGCAAGGACAACGGTGGCATGCCAAAGGACAGCGGGTATGGTCAGCTGGCTATGGGCCCAAGGCTGACAGGAGAGCCCGCCCTACTAAGATGTGTGTAAGCACAGCCTGCAGGCAGGCAGCCTCGACCCAGTAGACCTGTAGTCAGCAGCTTCAGGCCGGGTCAGCTGGTGTCCACCAACAAGGCTGGCATCAAACAAGCAGAGCAGAGGAGAGAGGCCCAGTGGAGAGGACAGAGGCGCCGCAGATGGCAAAGAATTATGTTAGTAGCAACAGACATTCATGATCGAGACTTCACCTGCAGCAACTGCAACAGAGTCTGACTAATTCACCGCGCAACACTATTGTCTCTTGTGACAGACGGATGCTATTATCATTATTACCATTAGTATGCGAGTTTGTTTGCTGATAACATAACTTTACACACCAATAGCACTAATGTTGTTGAGGTCTCAACAGCTCTTCAGGAGAATATCAACCACTCAGTTGACTGGTCAGAACAAATTTGCTTGTGTCCACATCCACAGAAAATGAAGTACACACTGACAACAACCGGACAAAAACGTTAAAATCTTCCTGATTCTTCATTTGTCCCTACCACAATAACCAAAATAGTTGAAGAAACTAATATCCGTACAGGTATTGGGGTTGTAATTGATAACAATTTGTCATGGTCGGATCACATTTTAAAGGATTGCATTATAAGGATATGTAACATCATTTCTAAAACGATTTATCAGCTCTCGATAGTGAAACAATTCTTGAATCTGCATAGTCGAAAAATGTGGTTCCGTTCTTACATGGAAACTTACAGAAATTATGTTTTAACTGTTTGGGATTCAACAAGTGATATAATGAAATTTTTCGTAAGACACATAGATGAGCCTTGAAAATAGTTCTAAAGTCGTCGACTCTGCTGGCTTCTGAATATAAGGCGTTGAATATTTGCCGTTAAAAGTGAAATCAGAATATAATAAAGGTGTTTCAATGTTCAAAATATTATCAGGAAGAGCCCCACCCTCCCCTATTAATGATTTTTTTTAAAATCAAGAACGATAACCACCCATCTTGGATAGTACCACTGCATTCTAGTATTAATTTTCTTGAAACTAGTCTGACTTATTCAGGGAGGTTGTTAGTGAAATGCTGTTATTTATACAATCGACGTTAATGCCAGTATCAATGGTTTAAAAGAAAAATATCACTCATTATCATTAATTGAATCAGATAACAAAATTCCCTGAGTCGGTTTTGTCATCCCATGTTGATCTTCTTCCCTCCCCCTTCATCCTCCCCTGTACTTTGTCTGACAGCGGTTTCAAGGAGTTGCGTGCAGTCTTTGATGATTTTCAGGACATTTTGACTCCTAAACCAGGTTCTTTCTCAGGTGATGTACTATTAGAGATCCCTCTTACAACAGACGTCCCTGTTAGAAATAAGTGCCTTTTGGACTTGTGTCGGCTCCTGCAGTGTTTGCACGTATGATGCGCATGCTGGCATTGGATCACTTTTCTGCCATCAACTTTTTTGACGATATTCTTGTGTACAGTATGTCATGGGATGCTCACCTTAAACATGTGAAGGGTGTGCTCTCTCGCCTGAGGTCTTTCAACCTCAGAGCTCGTCCTTCGAAGATCGAAGCAGGTTTTCGTTCACTTGAGTTCCTTGGTCATGTTGTTGGAGGCGGTACTATGCGCCCTGAAGGAAAGAAGGTTGATAAGATTTTGAATATATCCACTCCTACTACCAGGAAACAGGTCAGGTCTTTGCTGGGGTTGCTCAGTTTTTACAGGAGATATGTTCCTGGGTTTGCTACTTTGAGTGCTCCACTATCGGATTTGATCAAAGATGCTGATCGTGCTGGAAGGTCTATTTCTTGGACCCCTGAGTGTGCTGAAGCTTTGAGGAAGATTCAGGGAATCTTGTCCTCTGCACCTGTATTGTTGTTACCTAGGTTGGGTAATCCTTTTGTTCTCAGAACTGATGCTAGTTCTGTTGGTTTGGGTGCTGTATTGCTTCAGGAGAATGATGTTCTTCACCCAGTCGTGTTCGCTAGTCGAAAAGTTGCTGGATCGTGAGAAGGCGTACAGTACTATTGAACGGGAATGTTTAGCCATTGTCTGGGCTGTGCAAAAATTTGTTAGGTTTCTATGGGGAGTCAGGTTTATCTTGCAGACGGATCATCGTGCCTTGACGTACCTGAGAACGTCAAACTTCAAGAACTCAAGAATTATGAGATGGGCGTTGTCGTTGCAGGAGTTCTCGTATGAAGTCCAACCAGTTCCTGGTTCGGCGAATGTTTTCGCTGACCTTCTCTCCCGTTTCATGTGAGAATCAGTTGATCCCTTAGAAAGTGAGTTTTCCTTGTGTGAACTGTAGTTTTATGATGCTGTTTTGATGTGTGATATCTGGGTTTGTGTATTCTGCTGTTTGTTTACTTCTTCAAAAAAACAATTTGGTCATTGTTTTGTTTTTAGGAGGGGGAGTATTGTGACGTCAACGTAAAAATAAGTATTATGACGTCAAGGTAAATTAGGTAAGTACATGACGAAAATAATAATATTGACGAGAGAGAAAG
>JADBJO010013659.1:0-27500 GCA_016801955.1 Conus betulinus
TCATCACTGACATTTATTCCGATATCTCGTACGCGTGTCAAACCGTGTAACGCGATATCTATTTCCTCGACGCATGTGCATCAAATGTAGAATGAATGGCAGAATAAGTCTATTATTTTTCAATACTTAAATATTTATTTCTGAGAGGTATATGTCACAACACACACACGCACACAACACATGCACGCACACACACACACACACACACACACACACACACACACACACACACACACAACACACACAAACACACACACAACACACACACACACACACACACAGAGAGAGAGAGAGAGAGAGGAGAGAGATGGAGAGGAGATGACAGAGAGAGAGAGAGAGAGACGACGACGTATATACGTAAGCACGCAAGTGTGCACCTGCGCGCGTGCACACACACACACACACAAACACACAACACACCACACACACACACACACCACACGCACAGCACGCACGCACGCACACACACACCACACAAACACACACACACACACACACACACACCTCACAAAGGTTTCACTGCGGGCAGAAGTTAGTTTTTCGACTTCGATTGTGATCGATTACAATACTTTAACAGTTGCAAAACTCACTTCGCGAGTAAAATTTACGGGAGTCGAGAGATATTCAAGCGCCATTGTGTTTCGTGGGACGTAGAAAAAGAGTGTGTGTACCACTGAAACCTAAGCAAAGTTCTAGAGACAGACTTACGTATTGACACATGGATTGTTTTAAACAGTGTTGCTATATTTCTTAGAATCATGTATGTAAACGCATTATCTGAATGATACTGTCCAATTTTCTAAGCTTTTTCCTGTGACATCTTCGCACACACACACACACACACACACACACACACACACACACACATACACACACACACACACACACACACACACACACACACACACGCGCGCGCGCGCGCGCACACACACACACACACACACACACACACACACACACACACACACACACAGAGAGAGAGAGGAGAGAGAGAGAGAGAGAGAGAGAGAGAGAGAGAGAGAGAATTAAACTGCTGTAATGATGATCTACTAGCGTAATGATAAAAGAGAGGTAGGACACGTCATCATTTCAGGTAAAATGAAGCATTACCTTCATCATCCTCATATTCTGTAACTTGCCTGACAATGTATGAGATTATATGACCCTTCATCTTTTACTCTTGTGGTAAGCCTCAGCCCCCGATTACACTTTTGGTGAGTTTGAGCTGTCGGTATCAGTAAGTTACCAGGTTCTGTCGTTGGACAGATGTGATGGCGGCCTCCTGAAGATGGTACTTTTTGTTGTCACGAGGGGGCTCGGTAGGTGGTGTCCAACATATGCTGGGTCAGAGACCAGGCAACTCTGAACATCATGGAAATGATCTGACATCAATGAAATAACTCCTTTGCTGGGTTGCCCCATGATGGGGCGTGGGGGTAGAGGGAAATTTGGATTTGTAGGTTGGCAGATAGAATGATCTGTTGGTATGAGATGAGAGAAAAGGGATCTGTAGGTGGGCAGATAGAATGATTGGTATGAGAGAAAAGGGATCTGTAGGTGGCAGATAGAATGATTGGTGTGGGAGAAAAGGGATCTGTAGGTGGACAGATAATGATTGGTATGAGAGAAAAGGGATCTGTAGGTGGGCAGATAGAATGATTGGTGTGAGAGAAAAGGGATCTGTAGGTGGACACAGATAGAATGATTGGTATGAGAGAAACTGAAGAAGACGTAAGATGCACGATTCTGTTCACATCAGAAATTAATAGCGCACTGTAGAATGTTCTACCTGTAATAATTAGACCTTGTTGTTAAACCGTTTCCATAGAAGCACTTTTATTGCAATGACCTGTCACATTACCAACTTTTCTTTGGACACCTGACACTTAATTGCATAATGTACATTTGATTACAGACACACACACACACACACACACACACACACACACACACACACACACACACACACAGATTACTTCATTGTTTCTTTGTATTTTTTAAACAGGTAAAATGGATATAACACTTGCTTTTCATATACCTTGAAAGATTTTCGATATGTACTGCATCGAAAATATTTCCTTTTTAGAAACTGCAAAGCTAGAATATCAAGGTTTTGTTCCATTTGCTTTCTTGAATGTGTGGTTGTTTCATTCTATTTTTGTTTTGCTTGCTGCTTGCATTTTGCAGTACATCAATTATCAAATAAAAGATTTTGAACCAGTCTTTCATACACGAGACAGCACATCATATCAAATACATCAACATTGTTCGCAGAGTCTTCTGTTTCTGTCTCACCTTCTGATATCCGTCTCTCTCTTCCTTCATTCTCTTAGTTGCAAAAGTATGTCTGTCTGTCACCCTCCAGCTCACTCTTCTGTTTTTCAGACACATTAATCGGAATGAGAGAACCCTTACCCAACATTTTATTTATTTATTGCATTTAATTTCTTACTAATGCAATTTGATTTACACCATGTCTTTCCGCAAAAGTGTTGGGAATTGCTTTGAAGCACGTGCTTCAGGCATCTCCATAGCAATGTATTGCTTGGCCTGATGTTCCAAACATATGTACAAGGGGAGGAAAGACATATGCAGAGTTTTATACAGAAAACGTTCAGCTGAATTCTGTTTTCCTTCATCTCCCAGATTTGCACTGTCCAGGTTGTAAAAGAAGAAGAAGCTGGAATTCCTCAAAAATCATCATCTTCAGGGTCTGAAATTTAAATCAACCCACAAGATCGAGTCTTTCCATAAATCTCAGGTGGTAGGGAGGTGGTGGTGTCCGTTTCGATGTGTATCTCGATTGATCTGTTGTTGTTGTTGTTGTTGTTGTTGTTGTTGTTATTTGTGTTTTGTTCTTGTTGGTATTCACATGGATTTTCATATATAAACAGTACATGGAAATCAAGCATTATTTCAGTCACAGATATTTCACTGTTATATTTGTGAACTGAAACGGCCTGTACACTTCAGTAAAGATAGTCCTAGTTAAGAATTCCACAAACATGTTCAGTCACCTGATGACATCAAATGGCGAGGGTAATCCTGCTACAGTCAGGCTAAATATCATGAGATTGACCTGTGCGGCTTTGCTCCCACACTTAACAACTTACTTGACTATAAGATGAGAAGAGGAAAAACAGTATTCCTGAGCTGCCAAACAGGTGGAAACAATTGAAAGAAAGTGAATGCATTGATTAAAAAAACGGAACATTTAGTAACCTGAAAAGTAACGTGCCATGCTGTGGCCCTTGACTGGCCATTGGATTTGGCTGCCACTTGCTCTGACGTCACGATGACCCAGTGTGACCCATACTGTCTTTGACACAGGCTTTACTCAACCTTGACTCTCCTAGTGATCGTTACCATGGCCACACGCACTTGCATGCTGATTGGTCTGATGTCACGATGACGCTGAAGGGAATCCATTATGTCACTGCCACTTGCCACGTGCTGGCTGTTTAAATCTTTGTTTGTTTCAACATTGACACTGTCCCTGTTGCCCAATGGCATGCCTGTTGGAATAACCTTTGCACATTCATCGATCAGTATATGTAGTCCCAAGATCAACTTGCCTCAGACAAAGTATGCCCCTCCACCCCTCCTGCTTTGCTTTTACTACTGTGTCCACCTGCCTCTTTCTCAAATCGTTAGCCATCCTAGCCCCTTTTCCCCAGCATGTCACCAAAATTGCGATGGTAGATTATTCTCATTTCATTCTGCTATTGTTTGAATTTGACTCTCATTGTTTTTTATTTCAATTTTCATCAGACCATGTTCAGAATCTTTCAACACTGTTCAGGATATCAACAAATTATACGTTCAGCATGCGTGCCATAGTCTTCTTTTTCTTAGGGGAGAGGAAGTGGTGGAATTACAAAGAAACTGTCACACTGTAAAAGTCTGTTCATTTGAGTATTTCTTTATTATGCGTTCTGTGGGCATGATGACTCACAACGGATAGATATTCAGACCAACACAAGATGGGTGAAAAGCTGACAGGTTGAGGATGGGCATGGCCTACCTGTTTGAAGAAAGGGGGGTCACTGTCATACGAGGAGAACTGTGGTCAGGGGCCAGTGTAATAGAGAGATGGTCCACCGACTGTTCGTCCAATGACCGTGCCGCAACCACTGCGGTTGTTTGGTGGGTGACTGCACAGTTTAATAGACAAACAACCGCGGTGCATTGAACTTCGTGGTCAGTGACTTGACTTGATGGGGTACTTGCTCGTTCCAGCTTCTGGAAACACGACACCTTCCGGTCACAGTCGGCGAGCAAGATTCATGGAGCGTGATTCGACGTCGATTCAATACAGAATTTGTTTCGGATGAGGAAATTCGGACTGTGATTGCTTCGTTTGTGGAAAAAAAAAAAAGAATTATTAGAACAAAAACACTGTCCATCAGTGACAGAGGCATGGGGAAAAAAAGGCGTGCGAGGAGATTCTTTAAATTCAAAATGTACAGTTTAAGCAATAACGGTTTATAGACCTATGTGTAACCAAAATGTCTAAGGTCCTTGGTGGTGTAGTGGCTATTATCCCTGATTTCCCCGCCAGGGCACTTTTTTTCCCCTTTCTTTTCTCCTACACACAAATTTCTACCACTGAAGGGGAGAAAATGCTACAGTGACTTATATATATATATATATATATATATATATATATATATATATATATATATATATATATATATATATATATATATAATTGTGTTGCTAACCAACAATAACTTTAAAAAAGTGCTCAACTGGGGTGGGAGCGGCATCTGTTAAAACTTTGATTAAAATGTAAATGCTAAAACCTACAGCGCTGTTTCTTGCTGGTGCAACCGTCAGGGGTATGGGGGGTCGGTGTTGTCGGTGTGTTTTTTTATACGTGTTCGCTGTCTGCCATCACGTGCGGTCAGTGTTTTTCATGTGTTTTTGATTTCTGCTCCCTGATAGGAACTTCCATTTGTGTCTGCAATTGTTAACCATTTCTATCCTAGTGTTTAGGGTTGCTAATTTTGGTTTGCATAGGATCATATATTTTTCTGTTAGGGCATAAATTACATCTTTTTGAAATGTTATTGTATGATGCAGCTCTTTTTAAGATTTTCCAGGATATGTTGTAGTCTATTTTTTAACCTTTGAGTTTCCAAATATATTTACTCAATTCTGTTTGATTTTTGTATCTTTCTTTGTTAAATGACTGTTTATGATTTGCATATCTAGTTTTAAACTGGTTTTCAGTGATACCTATATATGTTTCTTCAGTGTTCTCTGATTTTACAGTGGCTTGGTATACAATATTGCTGTGGAGGCATTTATTGTTTAGAGGGCACTGTTGTTTCTTGGTACAGTTGCAAGATTTCCTTTCTTCACCCTCGTTTGTCTCTGCACTGCTTTTCGTTTTGTTGGTTGAATCAATGATGTTTTTGAGATTCGGCATACATGAGTATGATAATTTGATGTTGTGCCTGTTAAATATCTTAAACAGCTTGCTCTTTTGGGAAAGAAGATGTCAGAATTTTAAAGAATTCTTTCCCAACATTTGTTTTAACTCTTCCATCGTTGTACCATATGATTTTCCTTTTCCTGTTCTTCTTGTGTCTGCTCATATCATTTCCTGGGTCATAGTGTAATTTGTAGTTGTAGCCACTTTGGTGTAACGCTTCTTGGTATTCAGCTGCAGTGTTGTTAAATACTGTTTCATTACATGACAGAGATAATCTCTTGTTTATGCCTCTAGGTATCGTTTGAGTATGGAAGGTGGGTGATTACTTTGATATTTACATAGACAGGTGTGTCATTTGGTTTTTTGTATGGTTTAAATGTATGTTGGTTGAGGTCTAACGTGATGTCTAAATAATTCACTATCTTTTTGTTAGCTTCTGTGGTGATTTTTAAATTTTGGTCGTGGAAGATTTTGCACAATTCTTTTTTCTTATTTTCAATGTTTCTAGGGCTATCACTCAGTGCAGCGAGGCCATCATCTCTGTACAGTCCAATTTGTTTTCCAAGTTTATTTTGAATGTTAGATAGCATGAATAGTCCGACAAGTTCGCAGGTTTCGGCACCATCATACGATCCCATAGTGACATCAAAAGTTGAACTTTTCCTGGTGTTCTTGGTCCAAGTCTCGTTTTTGCTGTGGAGTAAAGTTTTCTTTGTATGGAAAATGATTTCCATTTCTAACCCTGATATTTCAGTGTATTTGTTGGCAAATTTTAGCTTTGGCGAGCAGCTCTTCATCTATAGATGGATAAAAATCTACTACATCAAATGTTATAAACACTGCAGCTGAATACCAAGAAGCGTTACACCAAAGTGGCTACAACTACAAATTACACTATGACCCAGGAAATGATATGAGCAGACACAAGAAGAACAGGAAAAGGAAAATCATATGGTACAACCCCCCATACGATGGAAGAGTTAAAACAAATGTTGGGAAAGAATTCTTTAAAATTCTGACATCTTCTTTCCCAAAAGAGCACAAGCTGTTTAAGATATTTAACAGGCACAACATCAAATTATCATACTCATGTATGCCGAATCTCAGAAACATCATTGATTCGCAGTGCAGAGACAAACGAGGGTGAAGAAAGGAAATCTTGCAACTGTACCAAGAAACAACAGTGCCCTCTAAACAATAAATGCCTCCACAGCAATATTGTATACCAAGCCACTGTAAAATCAGAGAACACTGAAGAAACATATATAGGTATCACTGAAAACCAGTTTAAAACTAGATATGCAAATCATAAACAGTCATTTAACAAAGAAAGATACAAAAAATCAAACAGAATTGAGTAAATATATTTGGAAACTCAAAGGTTAAAAAAAATAGACTACAACATATCCTGGAAAATCTTAAAAAGAGCTGCATCATACAATAACATTTCAAAAAGATGTAATTTATGCCTAACAGAAAAATATATGATCCTATGCAAACCAAAATTAGCAACCCTAAACACTAGGATAGAAATGGTTAACAATTGCAGACACAAATGGAAGTTCCTATCAGGGAGCAGAAATCAAAAACACATGAAAAACACTGACCGCACGTGATGGCAGACAGCGAACACGTATAAAAAAAAAAACACCGACAACACCGACCCCCCCCATACCCTGACGACTGCACCAGCAAGCAAAACAGCGCTGTAGGTTTTAGCATTTACATTTTAATCAAAGTTTAACAAAATATATATATATATATATATATATATATATATATATATATATATATATATATATTCTTTATGTCATGCTACTGGCTTCAGGCCAACGATCGTTCTCTTACCTGGTACCTGCTCTGTGGAATGGTCTGCCTTCGTCTCTGCATAACACAGACTCTTTAAAGATTTTAAAAGCTCCCTAAAGACACATCGTTTCCCCCAGACTGATTAACGATATCAGCTTATCTCTGTGCGCGAGTCTGCTTGTTTTGACGCGCTCTTGTGTATGTTTGGGGTGTGGGTGTGTTTTGTTTTTCGTGTGTGTAATTGTGTGTGTGTGTGTGTGTGTGTGTGTGTGTGTGTGTGTGCTTTGAAGTAGAATTAGTATCTTATCATGTTTCTGTAATTTGCGCTTTGGGCTCTGACGAGGCACAGCTCTCTATAGATAATCCTTTTTACATTACATTACATTGCATTACATTACCGTACTGGGGGTACGTTTATATGCTTGGCACCTTGTAATAAATGATGTTAGGAATAAATGATGTTAGGAATCACATACACATTAAGTCTAAAAGCTTGCTTTGCTTTGTTGTGTTGTTTTTTGTGACGACTGTCTTGTTTTTTTTTTTTTTTTTTTTTTTTTTTTTTTTTTTTTTTTTTTGTAATGAGAAGGAGATGAATTGGGAGGGAGGAGGTGGGTGAGGGGTTATGTTTCTGTCATTATTGATAGGTGTCAGTGCTGTCACATCCAAGAAGCACATATGCAATTTAAAAAGAATTAAAACACATCAATCAATTCTTATTCTTTCAATGGACTGGCCATACATGCAATATCATTAACTGATTGTGCAGAATATCAACCAGTTGGACTGTAACTCGATGATTCTCGTGATTTATCTGACGAACCGCGGTTGTTCGACGACAAGCGAGGGTCTAGGGCAGAACCGCGGTTCAAATAACCGTGGTCGACCGACCGTGAGTGTTGTACATTAAAGTCGATTTGGTCGGAGAACCGCGTTTACATCGAGTACCACTGTCCACCAACCACGTTTGTACACTTATTAACTGGCCCCATGTCACTGGCTGCCAACTCCAACCCCCCTCCACCCTCTTGTATTTCTCTCTCTCTCTGTGTCTCTCTCTCTCTCTCTCTCTGTGTCACTCTCTCTCTCTCTCTCTCTCTCTCTCTCTCTCTCTCTCTCTCTCTCTCTCTCTCTCTCTCTGGTGGCTAGTGATGGGATCACTTTGCACAGGGCACGTTGCTTGAAAGTGAACAATTTGGCAGTCAGTTGTGTTGTGGTCATTAGTTCGGCATGTAATGGCCTGGAGAGGCTTGTGTGGGAAAGAATATTGTTTAACCCCGCTGTACAGATGGTGTATAGTCAGTTTGAACATCATTGTGTAACCCACCATAAGGTTGGTATATTGGCAGTGTGTAGCATTAGATTCTGCCAGAGGGTAGGTGAAGTTGTGCATTTGTCACTGTGTGATGGTTGTTTTGTACAGATTTAACCATAGTATAACAACGGATTTAATTAATTGTATTATTCAGACACTTTCCCCAGTCATATTCATTGTCAATTAGTTTGAAGCAAATGATTGTATTCTTTCTGTACTTTTCTGCCCTGTTTCAAGACTTCTTTTCGCTTTTCAAATAACAGCGTAATTTCAGCAGTGTGCTGGAATTGTTTGTGCCATTATTTTTTTTCAGTGTTGGATCTGAACTGATCTTGAGTATTTTTGTTTCTCGCATTTTTGTTTTTTTGTTAGAGATTTTTCCCCTTTTTTGTTCTGATACTCAGGGCCAGGGATCTCCTTGATGTTCCTGGCCTAATTATGGTTTACACAGCAACGATCTCATGTTGATAACACAACGCAGAACTAGCCATCAAGGAAATGTAGGTAATTCAGAATTCATTCAAACAAGTTCAATATATCCACCACTGTTCCACTTGGTATATCTTGAAAACTGCTAGTTCCTGCCATTTCACATCCACACAGTTTCTCTGTATTTGCTTGAGGAGTATGAACCTGTGACAATTAAAGACACCGGAAAGAACATTCCAGCCTGTCCGTTTCACACAAATCTTGGCACTTTCCTATCCTAAACATATCCGGTGGTGTGACCAAATATGACATAATTTTTTGGCACCCAAAATGCTGGTTCTGGCCCATGACAAGGATAAATCCATCATTTTTTCTTCTGCACCGAATAGTTCAGATATGTTCATCACTTTAGATGATAATTTTTCAAACAAGAAAACAAAATAAGATGAAGCCGCCTCATCCCCAGAGAGTGAGTGAGCGAGAGAGAGAGAGAGAGAGAGAGAGAGAGAGAGAGAGAGAGAGAGAGAGAGAGAGAGAGAGAGAGAGGAGGGGGTGGGGGGCATTTTACTTTACAAAAAATAAACTTGATAAAGAAAATATTCGTAAGTTACCTCGCCAGTATTCACTGTAATATTTGGGAAATAGATAGGGGATTGTGGTGTAGCAATATCTAAGAGAAATCATCGTTTGATTATTTTCAGTGCTTACATTATTTCTGAACGATGAGCTGATCAGGAGCGTATTCAACATAACATTGTCTTCTGTTATTTTCCTGCATGAGTAGAATCAAGCCTGCTTGTAATCATGACATCACCTTCGTTTGGATACCTCACGTTCAGAGCAAACATCAGTCTCTCTGATTCGCCTGTCTTGACGAAGAATGTCTCTGTCCCTGCACAGAAGGTCACTATGATCAGTTTCAAAGAAACAGGTCCTGATGAAGTAGACCTCAAGGTTTACCGTCATTGCACTGGATGTCATGATTCAGATGGCCGTGTCAGAAAAGAAAAAACTCTTGTCTGTCCAGACTGTCGGACATTAAGTCTGACTTTGCTCATGTTGTCAAGGCTACAGTTCTTGCTTTTGTTGTCAGAGGGCGATCTTGCATGAAAACCAAATCTGAATGCTTTAAACTGTTCCTCTCTTTCTTCCAAGAGGCTGAAGCACCCTATTTGTTACCTGGTGGTTTATGGAACTGTTCTGTGGGTCACTATGACAGTTTTTATCACCATATGGCCTGTAACCATCAGATAGAGTGCGAAGATGGACGGGACGAAACAGAACATTGTCTTTTCAGCAGTTCTAATTGCCAGGGACTGGTGGCATTTTGTAACAGTTTGCTACAAATTTGTCAAAAAATCCAAATCTTTCTGCAATTCATGAAAGTAATAGTCTCAGAATTGGTAACATATTCTGCAATTCACTTGGAGGCAGGTTCAGTTGTCCAAGGTGTATGTGTGACTGGCTGAGTGCCATTAAGAATATAACAAAGATACATACATCAAGGCTGTCCGATCTTCAGCTTGGCGTCACTTCTAATGATATATCACTGCCAAATATGTATAGACATGCGGTTCTGAAGGAGCATTATGCCATCTATCATTTAAAAGTACATG
Organism: Conus betulinus; assembly: GCA_016801955.1. Classification (NCBI taxonomy): domain Eukaryota; kingdom Metazoa; phylum Mollusca; class Gastropoda; order Neogastropoda; family Conidae; genus Conus; species Conus betulinus. The sequence continues at coordinate 10,610 of JADBJO010013659.1, forward strand.
ACTGGTATGAATTTTATACTGGTGTAGGTGTGAAGGATTGTTGGGTTGCAAATAATTTAAGATGGGGACACACTCCTGAAGATTGTGTTTTAAGAATAGTGCATTTATCATTTAAGGGGTTAGTGTGTGAGTTCAAGCCAAATCAGACTGAGGATCATTGGCATAATTCTAAAATTATTTCGCTGCTCAGCACTTATATTTTGGCACACAGAAAAAAACATACTATAACAAAGTGCCCCCAAGGTCATGTGACTCACACTTTTTTTCTGTCATTTGGCGCAAATCACTATAAAGTATGTGAAGAACATTGCCTGGATTGTGACTATTCTGATCAATTGTCACTTGTAAATAGAATGCGCTCTCAGTAGATCACCCTGCCACGTTTCCACCCACTTTAACGTGTAATGATGGGGTCACTTCATTGCCATATACACTGGTGTGTGACTTCATAACGGATTGTCAGGACAAGAGTGATGAACTGGTCTGTATGTATCCCGTTTGCATCAACACATTTACATGTCGTGATGGTGAGTGTTTGCCATTTAGTAATGTGTGTGATCAAATGTCCAACTGTCAAGATGATTCTGATGAAAACAACTGTGATAAATTCAGAGTAATAACATTCAAATTCTCATTTCTCCCAGCTCCTACAGTTATCAATTTCAATGGCATCAACCATTTCATCCAAGCTGCAATGAAAGACAATGAGTCTTGTCCTGACAGCCACTACCACTGCCCTGGCCTCGTCAATGACTGTCTGCCTGTCTACACACGTTGCAATGGAATATACGACTGTCATGACCAACAGGACGAACAGGGGTGTAAAGGTCTGAAGTGTCCTGGATTTTTTCAGGTGTAGAATGTCAACCATCTGTGTACACAATGACCACCTGTGTGATAGCTGGCCTCACTGTCCAATGCGTGATGATGAATTTGTTTGTGGCTTGACCTGTCCGGTAGATTGCCGGTGTCAAGGCCACACCTTCCTGTGTTTTAAACCTTTCTCCACTGCACCCTTTCCTCATCTCCGCTACCTGGATGCAACTGGTTCAGGTATGCGCTGTCTGATGTAAATAATCATGTTCGCCTCTTCAAGCTGATTCTTGCCAACTGTTCACTTATATTCATACCTAAGCTCAACATGCCGAATCTAAGGATTCTTGATCTCAATGGCAACAATTTTCACTACGTTAATGTAACCAATTTTGTAAGCTGCACAAATCTTCAGGCATTATCCCTATCCCGCAAACCCACTAAGTTTACTCTACACATCCATCCTTCTTCTGCTTCTCTGCACATTCTTTGACTGTAGTGGATCTCTCTTACACATTTTTGACAGAACTCAAACCCGAAGTATTTTCAGTCTTTCCCAACCTGTTGAAACTGAATGTGACTTTTACTTCTGTCCATACTATCAGCCCAGGTGGTTTTAAGTCTCTACAATACTTACGAGAACTACATATGGATGGCAGTCCAGTGAAAACGTTTCCTCTTGATTTATTCAAGGAGCTATCTCATTTACAGGTCATATCAACAAACAATTACAGACTCTGTTGCAATGAAATACTACCCAGTAACTTTGATAAGGCATCATGCAAAGCTCCAAAAGATGAGATTTCAACGTGTGAAGATTTAGTGCCATCATGGACATATCGTGTGTTTTTATGGCTTATCAGCTGCCTGTCATTGACTGGTAACCTTTTCTGTTTCTGTATACGTCTGTTCAAAAAGACCATGACTTCTACGACAGGGTTTTAGTGTGTTTGTCACCAATCTCACCATGGCTGACTTTCTCATGGGTGTTTACATTGCTATCCTTGGGGAGGCTGATGAACGATTCCGTGGCAGATATTTCCATTATGATGACAAATGGAAAACGAGTGCCACCTGTAAAGCAGCAGGTTTTCTCTCTCTGTTGTCCAGTGAAGTGTCAGCTCTGATTATCTGGCTTATCACACTGGACCGCTTCCTTGTTCTTCATTTTCCTTTTAGCACTTTACGGTTCAGACAGACTCAGCACGAGTAGCATGTCTGTTGACTTGGATATTAGGTTGGTCTTTAGCACTGATACCATTGCTACCATTGACATCACACTGGGAATTTTACAGTCAGACCGGTGTCTGTATTCCGCTGCCAACAATGAAGTATGATTTCAAAGGCAAAAATTATTCTTTAAGTATTTTAATCATCTTTTTAACTGTTTTATTTTCTTATTGGTCTTTACTGGTCAAGTCCTTGTCTATTGGTCAGTACAAAACAATGCCTTAAAAATCAACACAACAAAGATATCACAAGACACATGACCATAGCCAGACGATTAATTACTGTGGCAATGACTGATTTCATGTGCTGGGCGCCCATTGGAATCTGTGGTGCTTTGGTATCAGCAGGTACATCAATTTCTGCAGAAGTGAATGTGGTCCTGGCTATATTCGTTTTACCATTAAACTCTGCAGCAAACCCTTTCATGTATACATTCAACACACTGTCAGAAAAACGAAAAAAGTCCCAGGAAGCTAGACTTTTAAAATTTTTAAGTTCACACACTGAATTGAATTAATTGCTAGCAAATAGGCATTAAATATGTTGTTCAGTGCTACTTCATTTTATTGATTGCAGTGCACTTGAAGAAAATGGCTCGAATGTGTATATGTGATGGTGTCTCCGTTTCCGGCAGTGCTGTATTGTATCCATTTTGTGTGATGAACGTAAATCCCGTGATGTGTTGTTCACAGTATTGAATACCACTTCATGCTGCAATCAAGGAAACTAGGGGCACTTGGTTAAGATGTAGAAACCTATGGATGCGAGAGGCAGAAGATAATATGCGGATTGTGTGCCTGCTATCAGAACTCATAGAAACAAAGGAACAGGAAAAGTATTCAGACCACTTCAAACATCTCTATGAGTAACAGTAGACAGTAAACTTTTGTCACTGAAAGAAGTGTGTAACTATGTTAAGTACAAAAAGCTCGAAAAGAGTGTACCATTTGTTCATTGGAAGCTACATTCCACACAAAAAAAATGTGCTGTTGCCAGTGCTGTTCACTGTTGGTTTAAAACTGAAATACTTACACCATGGCATGATTTTGAATGGGTTTGGAAGTGTACAGGTTGTAGGGTACCAGCTTACCCTTATCACTCTACAGACTGCTAGAAGAATATTACACAGAAGTGTGAGAAAGAAACCTTAAAGAGAGCTAGATATCAGTAGGTATTCAGAGGTACCCACATCCCTCTCCCACCCTCAGACAATTATTTCGGCCCTGAACGCCTTTATTTTCAAAAGCGCCAGGCACATCTAGGTCATGATTCATAAATGCCCTTCAACTGTCAGTGCTTTTCTTTGGTGTTGCCGCGATTCAAACCTGCATCTTTTGGATGGTGGACGTCTGAAGGCGTTGCCTATTCACCCTGGTGTCTTATCACATTGCCAATGGGCTCCTGTCCCTAGATGCGAAATTCAATCCTTATGGAGTTTACTTTAGCTCTTCCGTGACCAGAGCAAGCAGGAACTGTGTTCAGTTGCCTCTGTCTTTTCTGGTGCTCTTTTAAACCAGACATCGTGAGCTGTGCAACGAGATCCTAGATTGGTGAGCCTACAAACCCTTTGCTCAAGCCTCTATTGCGAGGACGTTGGCTTGGAGTCGAAACTCTTTCAAGCTGATGGCCATATTAGCATACTTCTCAGTCTACTAGATGCGAGATTGCTCTTCTCTGCTTCGTGTGACACAGTGTGTTCAATCAAAATAATTTATTTCAGTGAATCTAAACGAAAAATAGTACCTTGTCACATGTCACTGTTTCTGATGAGCAGTAGAGGTATCTTATATGAAAGGTCGTCCACTCCACCCAATAAATCCCGCTTGCATTCTCGTGATTTTGCAACTGCTCCAGACCATGGTTTGGAGCCCGTTAATGTAGAAACTTGTTGCTCGAGCTTCTATAGGCGTTGTGTTCCCTATAGCAGTACTAACCGTGTGAGCGGTCTTCTTAGTCAATAGGGTGTGTGTCCGTGTGTATTATCCGTCAGTTAACGTTGCTTTGCTTGAAGTCAAGATAGGTCCCATTGTTTTTTCCATCCAACAGATAGAGCAAGCACGAAGGCTGGTCTGATTTCTCTCATATCACTTTGTTTGAATTCGAGGTCAGTCATATGCAAGATCTGGAATAAAGCAGATTGCAGGAAGTTAATATGCCATATTTCACTCCAAGTGAGAATTCTTTTGGGGTGTGTCTTACTACACAGTTTTTTGCCCTGTTTGCCTGCTGACTTCCTTCTGGACTCCCATGGCGTCCTTTTCTATTTCAACACCTGCGTTAGTTTCTCTCTCTCTGCATTCCACAGCGCCCCTGACCATAACTAGATTTCTGTTATTCTCAGTCTCTGTCTGTAGATTGGTCTGTGTCATGTTATTTCCTTCAACAGGAGGAATGTTCAATTTTCTGCTGTCTTTAGTTTGAGCTGGACTGATCTCACTCCCGATTGTTAGCTCTACAGGCGAACATACTAACGGTTTGATTATGACACCGCCTTCCCCCACCTCCCTTAAATGTTTCATGTCACTGTCACAACAACACACAACAAATTCGTGAAGTATACGGTTGAAGCTTTTGTATCGCCTTTAATTTAAATACTGTAGCAGCCCTTGCTCTGTGTAACGGGCTGTATTGGCATTTTGTGGTTGAGCTTGATGGACAAATGCAGCCATGAAAGTATACAAACGTACAGAGAGAGAGAGAGAGAGAGAGAGAGAGAGAGAGAGAGAGAGAGAGAGAGAGAGAGAGAGAGAGAGAGAGAGAGAGAGAGAGAGAGAGAGAGAGAAGAACAGTAGCACAATTTATTAGAACTCATGTCCGTAATAGTAACCACAAAAAATGAAGATAAAGAACTGCGGAAAAGAAACAAGGCATAAAGGAGCAACAGCATAACATGGCAATTGCTCATTGGAATGATAAGCATTTACTCCTCAAATACAAATCTACATGAATTCATCCATCTATCCATCCATCCATCCATGCATCCATCCATCCATACATACATACATTGTTACGGATGGTGTGTGGTGCGTGTTCTGCTCTCTGACTCTCATCTGAAAAAAAGTTTGGATGCGTGTACGACTTTTCTCTACATACACCCACACCACACGAACATAGACAGGCAGGAATTAAGTTAAGTTTCTACTTTTTTTTCTTTTTGCTGCCTGAACCATCAATCAAAACAATAAGTGCATAATACATAATAATAGCAATCAGGTATGATAACTATTTTACGTCACAAGCAAAGGTTGCACAACGATACTAGAAACTATGTTGTTGTTCGTCCTACGACTTCGAAGATGACCATGACTTCAATCTCAGATGGCAGATCGCTGAGTGTGGGTCTGGACGTGGCTGGTGAGGCCAATCTGGGCCCGGAAGGAGCGCCCACATGTGGGACACATGCGGGTGGTTGCTACAGTGGAGGTGGAGGTAGCTCTGGCCTTGCGTGCGGCTCGCTTTCTCTCAGCTTCTGCTGTGCGTCTCTTCTCTGATGTACATCCACCCTTTGTGATGATGCTTCGCCAGGCTGGGCGGTCCAGAGCAAGCGAATCTTAGGTGTTGAGGTTGATGTTCAGGCCTTTGAGGGACACTTTGAGGCAGTCTTGGAAAATTTCTTCTGTTCGCCAACTTTGCTTTTGCCCTGACTTAGTTCTTCCTACAGCAGTTGTTTTGGCAGTCGACTATCTGGCATTCTGACGATGTGGCCAGCCCATCTGGCTCGGGATTTCTGAAGGAGAGTGTAGATGCTGGGGATGCTGGCCCTTTCCAAGATCTCAGTGTCTGGGACTTTGTCCTGCTACTTGATGTGTAGGTGTCTGCGGAGACAGCTGAGGTGAAAATAGTTGAGCTGTTCGGCGTGTCTGCTATAGACAGTCCAAGTCTCACTGGCATAGAGGAGAGTGATTAGTACCACTACATGGTAGACCTTCAGTTTGGTGGTAAGGCCTAGTCATCTCCGCTTCCAGACATTTTCACGGAGCCACCCAAACACAGACCTGGCTTTGGCAATCCTGTTCCTGACCTCTGCGTCAATGTTCTCAGCTCGTGAGAGTGTGCTGCCCAGATGGGTGAAGTAGTCAACTGCATGTAAGTTCTGCCCCTTTACAGTGCATGTGATGTGTGGTTTCTGGTAGGGTTTACCTGGCGCAGGCTAATACATCATTTCGGTCTTTTTGGTGCTGATGGTGAGACCGACGTTGTCGCAGGCTCGTGAGAGGCAGTCCATCATCTGCTCTGTGCTGGCATTGAGGGCGTAGCAGCAGCAAACAAGAAGTACCTGATGGTCTCTTTCACTTTTGTAACAGCCTGCAGTCGCCTGAGTTTGAACAGCCCACCGGACCATGAGTTCTGTATCTAACATGTATACCACCTTGGCGGCATCAGTCAGCATGGCGGAGAAAATCCATGCTGAACAGTGTAGGGGCGAGAACGCAGCCTTGCTTTACGCCGTAGGTCACTGGAAAGGCTTCTGACTCGTCTCCATCAACCAGTACGTTCACCATCATGCCGTCGTGGAACTGTCGGACGATCGTAATGAACCTGCTGGGACAGTCAAATTTCTCCATGATCTTCTACAAGCATCTCTGCTGACCGTACCGAAGGTCTTGGTCAGATCGACAAAGGTCACGAACAGATCGCTCTGCTGCTCTTGGCATTTTTCCTGGAGCTGTCGTGCAGCAAATCGTGTCTGCAGTTCCTCGTTCTGCACGAACGCCACACTGGCTTTCTGGGAGGAGACCCTGCTCAAGATGTAGTAGAAGGCGGTTGACCAGGACACGAGCCAAGATCTTCCCAGCTATGGACACGAGAGAGATGCATCGGTGATTGTCGCAGGACTGGCGGCTGCACTTTCTCTGTGGAGAATGTTGGCATCTTTCAACTGTTGTGGGACCCTCTCTTCATTCCACATGGACTGAAAGAGCTGTGTCAGCTTCTGTGTCAAGGCTGGGCGTCCTGATTTGTAAACGTCGGCAGGAATTGCATCAGATCCTGGTGCTTTGCCACAGGAAAGTTGTTTGGTTGCCTTTCTGACTTCTTCTGTTGTGTGTGTGTGTGTGTGGGGGGGGGGGGGTGTTCAAGGTCTTGCCTGATCTTCACTTCAGGTAGGCGTGCAATGGCCTTGTCGCTGATTGAGGCAGCGTGGTTGAGAACCTGCTTAAAGTGTCCAGCCCATCTCTCCAGAATAGGTTTCTTTTCTGTCATCACCTGGTCCCATCTGTACTGAGGAGAGGCAAGGCACTGAGGAGAGGCGAGGAGCCGGAGGACTGGGGTCCATACACAGCCTTCAGAGCATCGTAGAAACGCTTGGTGTCATGACTGTCTGAGTAGCCCTGGATTTGATCGGCCTTTTTGCTGAACCAGTCATCCTGCATTTCGCAAAGCCTCTTCTGCACTTTTGGTTTCGTGCTGGTGAAGGCATTATTCGTAGCATGTGATGTGTGGGGTCATTCTGGTGCGCTCTGAAACTATATTGTCACAATGGCGTATTTCTTTTCACACAGGCCAGGCTGGCATCCACAGCAGTGTCGCACAAACTGTCTATGCACTTGTCCACATCTAGCCTTGTCACACAGATCTCACACAGGTCAGAAGTCACTCATTGAAGCAGCTCGTGGAGTCTTTCCAGGGGTTCCCACACAACAGAACGACACACGTCGACTCAACGGAAACGAAGCCACTCACGAAAGTAGTTCGTGGAGTCCTTCTAGGAACGCCCACACACCAGAAGCACACAAGTCGTCGTCCCGACGAACTCTGCAGACCTCACGGACAATCTCTCGACACCTCGTCATGGAGCAGAGACGGTGGCTGGGCTTGTGCTGCACTCCACACCAGCTGGCAGTGCACACACGATGTCTACTGACCCTAATTTCAATTCATTATCAATATATACCTGGCTGCCACAAGAATTCGTCTTCAGTCTCACTTCGGCCCTATGGAGCTGTTTCTGTGCCGGCACCCTCTGTAGAACTGAAGCGAAATCTTCGCTCACCTGACTTACACAAAACGCAGGTGAGTAGCTGTCACGTATATAGGCCAACCGGTTTACATGTTCCGGTCAACGTGTTTCCCAAAATTTGGGACCGGACGAAAAATACACATACATACATGCATACACACACATACATACATACATAAATACATACATACACACATACATACATACATACATACATACATGCATACATGCATACCATATACATATACATATATGCGTTCATGCATGCATATATTATGCATGCATAAACTGTACCATCACCTACGTGATATAGACTCAAGACTATTCCTCAAGACTTCATGGTCTATACTTAGTACATAGATGAACATTTTTCAGCATTCGTACAATTAACATACAAATGAACAGCAGTTTGAAATGACAGTAGAACTTTTTTTTTTTTTTGGGGGGGGGGGGGGGGGGGGGGGGGGGGGTTTAGGAATAAACCGGAAACACCACACGCACTGTCTCTCATCCTGTCCACTTCTAATTCACAACAATTTTAACCCTCCCGCTTAGTGCCCCCACCCCACTCCTTCCCCCACCTCACCCCATCCTCTGCCTCCTCCTCCTAATTTATGGGTGTTATTGCTTCATCATGAGAGCAAGAGTTATCCTTCTTGTTCATATTTCACTATTTACTTTTTGCCTCATTTAAGTTTCCCTTTCATTTCAGTCAAACCGAGGTTTGTACTTGTTTCCGTCCTCGTGTCTGTTCTGTTTGTCAATGCTCAAACTTAAAAGACCATGCCAGTGCTGAATAATCTTGACCTTTCTTCATTCATTTCTTCAGTTGTTTTTGCTGTGTGCATGTTTCATTTGAGGGGCACATAGGCAAGCTTGGAGCATCTTTTCTAGGGGATATCTCCTTGTTTGCTCTGTGTGCCTTGTCTTGACAAATATGCTTGATGACTGGTGCCATAAGCAACATTTCTTTGGAGTTATGGGCATGTGTCTCATGGGAGCAAGAGTTACCCTTCTTGAATGTTAATCTTTGCTGCTTACTGTTCCCTGCCTCATTCAATATTTTTTTAAAATTTTACCATTGAAACATCAAATGCCTGTTGTCATGGCTGGGAGACTGAGACAGGCTGTAGATGCTTGGCCTGGCATCACATCAGACTCAGAAATTTTGAACATGGTCGCAGGGGTAAAAAAAAAAAAAAGACAAGTTTCCCATACCCTTTTCGATGATATAGGGGGATGTTGTGCCATTTGCAAACTCCAGATAAATTACCATGCAGGTGGTCCTCAACCATGCAATCGTGGTTCAAACCACGATATTAAAGTTCTAGTTCCAGTTGTCTCATGGATCAGCTTCAAAGTGCTCTCCATTCAATTGATAACAAGACAAGTTCCATACGTGTACGTGTCCAGTCCCGTGGAATGCTTGGTCATTGTGTGACTGTGGAGGCGAGGATTGAGAATGTAACTTTGTGCTGGACATGAAGTTCATGGATGTACAAGCAAACACATAGCTCCCATCCACAAATCAGTCACTGTAATGCACTATGTCCTTGGGGATGGAAACATAGTACCTGGACTTCATGTGGGATGGTGATTTACTAATGGGTTCTGCAGAACACTGTGGAGGGATAGAGGCTGTACCCAGTAGGCTGCTGTCGGTCATAGCTGACCATGAATAGAGTATATCCGACCGAATGTTTAGCTATCTGACTGGGCTGTCTGCTCGACCGGAGCAGCGTCACCTGTGACTAGAAACCGATGCGAGAGTGGCAGTTTCTGTCACAGTGGTCACATCTGTATGTTGACACTGCTTTGTTAGCTGCCATCCCCTTTCTACGGGTTCGTTTTTCTGCTGCAGCAGATGTCAGTTTGTCTTCGCCAATCTGCAGCTGTTTCTTGAGAGTGCTTCTACAGCTGCTGCGGTCTGCTGTAAGGTCCTCCCAGGACTCTGTGTTGATCTCAGGCGCCTTCATGTCTCTTTTGCAAACGTCTTTGTATCGCAGCTGTGGATGGCCAAGGCTTTTCTGTCCTGTGGCAAGCTCTCCATAGGGGACATCTTATGGTATGCGACCATCCTCCATACGGTGAACGCGGCCCAGCGATCGCAACCGATGCTGTCTCAGCAGGGTATACATGGTAGGGAGGCCAGCCTGAGACAGGGCTTCGGTGTTGGTCACCTGTCTTACCAGGAGATATTGAGTACACGCTGGAAGCTTCTGGGGTGGAAGGAATTGAGCCTCTTCTGGCCATTATGGGTGGTCCATGTCTCACTGCCATACAGCAAGGCACAGAGAACGCAGGCGTAATACACTGCCATCTTTGTGTTTGTGATCAGCTTGGGATTTGTCCACACTCTATGTGTGAGGGCAGCAAGTATTGTGGCTGTCTTCCCGATCGTGATGTTGATCTCAGTCTCAAGGAAGAGATATCGAAGATGGTGGACCCAACATTAGTGAATTGATGGATGGCTCATATTTATCAATGGTGATGGCTGGTGGTTACGAAGCGTCTTGACCCAGGACATTTGTCTTCTCTAGGCTGATAGTCAGACCAAAGTCTTTGCAGGCCTGGGAGAAGCGGTCCATCAAAAACTGGAATTCCCATTTGGTGTGGGTTGCAACAATGACATCATTAGTAAACTGCATATCTCTTATGAGGGCTTCGCGGACATTTGTCCTTGCTCATGGGCAGGTGAAACTGAAAAGCCAGTCATCTGACCTGATCAGCAGGTATATCCCCTCTTGCACTGTGCTGAATGCATGCCTCAGGAGGAGAGCAAAGAAGACCTCAAAGAGGGTGGGGGCAAAGACAAAGTCTTGTTTGACACTGCTGCATATGTCAAAGGGCTTGGAGAAGTTGCCATTAAAAGTCTCTTTCACGTTGGAGTAGAAGGACTAAATTAAGCTGTTCAGTTTTGGGGAGGGGGGGGGGGTGTGCAGCCGACCTTTCAGAGTGCCTAGAAAAGACCATCTCTGCTGACTAGGTCGAAGGGTCTTGGTGAATTCGATGAATGCGACATGCAGGGGCATCCACTGCGCTGTGCACTTCTCCTAGAGCTGGCAAAGGGAGAAGACCATGTCTACCGTGGACCTCTCCGCTCGAAAACCACACTGTCATTCCGGATAAACACGTTTAGTCAGCTTCTGCAGGCGGATCAGGAGGACCCGAGCGTAAACTTTGCAGACAATGCTAAGAAGAGAGATTTTTTTGTGGTTATTGCAGTCGCCATTCCTCTTGCCCTTGTTTGTGTACAGGATGACAATCTTAGCATCCCTCATGTCCTGCGGCACAGCTCCCTCATTCAACACAAAGGACTGTGTGCAAAGGGTTCAGAAGTGTAGTCTTGCAGTGTTTGATGAGGGTCTGGAAGAACGGTATCATTGCCAGGTGCCTTGCCTGATGCCAAGCTGTCAATGGCCTTGCTGAGTTCGTCCACGGTCGGCTGTACATCAAACTCTTCCATGACTGGGCATGCGCTTGATGGCATCAAGGGCTGAGATCACTGTATTCTCTGTGGAGTAGATGTCGGAGTAGTGCTCCACCCATCTCTCCATCTGCTGAACTGGGTCGTTGATAACTTCCCCAATGGAGGATTAGAGGGGAGCCACCTTGCTCTGTGTTGGTCTCAGTGCCTTCTTGATGCCATCATAATCCCTTTAATTTTGTCTCTTCCAGTGGCTGTCTGTAATTCCTAGCTGAGCTCTGTCCAAAACTCACTGGCGCAGTGACCTGGCACTAAGCTTAATCTTGCTCCTGGCAGCCCTGAGGATCTGCAGGTTCTCCTCGTTGGGTGACTGCTTGTACCTAGCGAGTGCAGCGCGCTTGGCCTCAATAATTGGATTCATTTCTAACGATTTGGCTTCGTGAGGCTTCGAACTTTTCTTCCAAAAGATAGCCAGGGCAGTGCGGTGCATGGTGTCTCGTAAAGTTTCCCATCTCTCCATGGCAGTCTCGGGTTTGCAATGCAGCATATTATCTCTCAAAGGCCGCTGTGAACTGTTTCACAAGATCTGGCTGAGACATCTTACTGGCGTCGATACGAAAGCCCCTTTGTTTCTTTGAGCAGTGGAACATGTTTAGTCGCAGCCTGATCCTGCAACATGTTAGCGAGTGGTCCGTGTCCCACTCCCCACTATGGTAAGAGCGAGTGTGGAGACAGGAGAGCGTCGTACCAGGATCAGATCCATTTGCTACCAACACATTGAACGTGGGTTCTCCAGGAGACTTTGTGTTGACGCTTCGTCTTGAAGAAGGAGTTAGCGATGCACAGTTCGTGTCAGGTGCAAAACTCATACAGTCGCTGTCCGGTCTCATTCATTTTCCCCACTCCAAAGGAACCAAGGCAAGAGAGCTTCGAGTCGTTGTCTGCACCCACTCTGGCATTGATGTCGCCCAGGTGAACAAGTTGTTCTGTGCTGGAGATGTTCTTTATGGCATCTGGAATGGTGGACAGAGTTGGAGCTGACAAGGGTGACAAGGCCTTCAGTGGTGCTGAGGCACAGTCAGGAGTCACTCTGAGCCACTGCTACCTGGTTCCATCATACCCCAAACTGCGAAACCTACTCCATACTCTCTTGGAGCATTAGAGCTCTTTCCTTGCCAGAAAAATGTGTGGTCCCTCTCCTTCAGTGTGCCTGTGTCAGCAAGCCATGTTTCCTGCAGGGTGGCGATGTCCATATTCAATCTCTTGAGTTTGCTGTTTATGACAGCTGTTTTTTTTCTAGCATCGCTAATGTCGTGAAAGTCTTGATAAAACCCAGGCATCATGGTCCGGACATCTCAACTTTCCAGGTCTAGCACTGATCCCTTTCTTGAAGTTTCTTGTTGCCTGGCGCGGTAGTTTACGACCTGCTTATCGGATGTTCTCATCTCCATGCACCCAATGAAGAAGGCAGGTCGTGGCGGGCAAGCGCCTTATTGGCTGGGGGCTGTCCAGCTTAGGTGGGTAGTAGCTGTAAAGTGAGAGGCAAGATCTCTTCCACCGTCGGAAGCAACTCCTTGCGTCGCGCTCTACGCCAATTGAGTGCTAACTTAGAAACCGGTATCAGTTGCTTCTGGTGTTGTGTCGACGCATGTAGAGAAGCTGCAGTGTCCTCTCTAGGTCTTAGGTACAAGTGAGTGTTTGTGGATGGATGGACGCATGTACACCTGGGCATTGTGATATGGGTCACAGGCTGTTGCCCAAGCAGCTTGTCTCCCCTCTCCACCCCGCTGAAGCAAACAGTATTAAATGTGTCACATGCCATTATTATGGCAGGACACTCCGGTGTTTGCCGGACTCTAGCACGAGTGCTCTTCCTTTTATACTGGCAAAGTGTTTGGACAGATGTTTCCAGCTACTGTCGCTGTTGTTACATTTGTCAAAAGACACTTTCCCCAGAGAAAAAGCTTGTGATCAGTGTGTCCTTTAAAAGTGTAGCTATTGACATTGCTAGTCCATTGTCCACCCTTCATTCCCTGTTCAAACGTATGATATCACCGGTTCTTTCGCACAAGAACAAGTGAAAGTGTCTGTAAACAAAACCAAAGATAATGCTGGCAAGTAGGTCAACAGCAGAGTTTTGTTCCCGGTCAAAAAGCGTTGGATTTCTCGTTTTTATTGATGTCTTTTTTTTTCATTTAACAAGCGATGACTGCTTTTCCCATATTTGATCCCCCACTTCAAATTCTTACTGGAGAAGGGATATCTGCCACCTGGACTAAAGAGGGTCAGCAAGCTTTGCAAGAATCCAGCGGACCTGACACCTCACCCTGTCCTGCTGCTGCCTGACTTGCAGCAGGATTTCGTCTTCTATATCAATGCCAACTGTACTGGACTTGGAACAGTTCTTCAGGTGGGTCGTTTCCTGCACTATGTGATGTCTGCTAGTGCAAAATGATTGCCTGCGCAACAATGGTACTGTACTATCGAATGTGTGTGCTTTCGTGATCATTGGGGGGGGGGGGGGGGGGGGGGGGGGGGGGGGAGGTTCACTAGTTTTCAAAATTTCTCGCTGGTTGGATCTTCGTCTTGCAAACATTTCCCCCTCGCACTCTAGCAAGCATTTTAATGAAAGAACAATGGACTTTTGCGATGGTCTTTGATTCCCGGGTAATTTTCTTCCGTCGCAAAAGGCAACGTTTTGTGCACACACACACACACACACACACACACACACACACACACACACACACACACACACACACACACACACACACACACACACACACACTTCCACGTTACTTATTTGTGAATCTTGTTTGGGGATAATTATTCCATGGATTATTTGGTGATTTGTTTGATTCTAACTGTTGGAAAGAGACCTTTCTTTGCAACCGCACTTTGGATTTTTAAATCGAAAAACAGTGCTAAGTGTTGCTGAACTCTATACATTTGTGGGGTTTTCATCTTTTTCTTTTTTTCCTTTCTTTCTTTTTTTTTTTTTTTTTTCTTTCTTTCCCCCCTTCTTTTTGCTTTTTTTTTTTAAAGAATGAAAATCTGTGATTTCTCTTTTTCCTACTTTTCGTCTCTCTTTGTGTGTGTGTGTGTGTGTGTGTGTGTGTGTGTGTGTGTGTGTGTGTGTGTGTGTGTGTGTGTGAATATTATATGAACGTTATCAACGTTTTGTTCCTGATGTTTAATGTGTTTGAATGTCATGCTAGAGAGTTTCATGGCATGCAAGCTGTTAGTAATTTATATGTTTTGGAATCATCATGCATTAATGAACCAGTATTTTTCTAATGAATGACTGATTTGTTGACATTGTTTGCTGACAAAGTATTTCCCTGGCTGGAAAACTGCTATGAAGCAGTGTTGGTAATTTTTTTTTTACCTGAAATAGGTATCAGTTTCCCCTATCACCCTTCGTATGAGAGAGTCTTAAAAAAAAAAAAAGAAGTTGCTTCGAATGAAGAGGGATGTCAAGAACTATGAAGTTCCTGGACATTTGGTATGTGTTTGTACCTGAGCAAATTGTGTTGATGAAGACCAACAATTATTTAATCAAGCCATTAAAAAGAGAAGCATTTATGTCTTGAATTGACCCATTCATCCTCTTGGGTCTTGGCCACTTAGAGTCAGTTATTTTGGAGAACAGATTGATCAGCCGTGTCTTACCTCGAGGCGTTATGAAGGCTACTGTCTCAAGGTTTTGTTTGTCTGTTTGTGTGTCTCTATTTTTTTAATCACACAGGAGGTGTCATCCTTAAATGTAAGGTAAAGGTCACGGCAAAACTATGATGAATGTAGCAGACCTCCGAAAAAGATGCTATGAAATGAAAATAAAAGAGAGGAAATGAAAATTAACAATTCTTCAGATAACGATTTGACAAATCATTAAAACAAGAAAATTTGTGCATGTTTTCCCTCTTTTCAGGAATTGTTCCGAAGTTACACTTGGGACAAATCTTATTCTATCAGACGAAAGGAACAAACAAATTACAAGACAAAACACAACGCATTTTGAAATTTTTTGGTGTTGTTCGGGAAAAAATAGCCTTCAGGGCAATGAAAACGATGTACTTGAAACTAACTGGGAACATATGGTCTGCTAGTCTACAAGGAGGAACACAGGAACATTTTATTTTGTGATTTGATGTTATAGACAGTGAATATTTCTATGCCTTTTTGGAGCCAAAATAAGAGAATAAAAAGCTATTTATAAGTCTCAAAAGACAAGGGCATTTTTTTTTTCAGTTAACGGGATACTATGGACAACTTGTTTTATACGTCTGTTAGGAACTGGTTATTTTTTATTATTGAAAGCATGTGGGCATAGTAACAATTGGGTAGCGTTATAGTAAAAAATATTTCGTTTAAATCGGGCATGTATTGTTTAAAGCATCTGACATGTGTGGTACCTTCAACTTTGCTTGGCAACAGCAGAGCCCAACGTCAGTGAGAGCAGGTGTGAATCCATCCCATTTGCTCGTGTATTTGTTGATTTGGGCTTCCTTTGATTCCACCGTGCTGGTGCTGATGTCGTACTTCAGAAAAGGTCTGAGGTGCTTCAGAATTAGCATGAGCTGCAAACACTGGAACTTCTATTGCCATGAAGGCTAAAGTGATCTATAATCTGCAGGTTGTCTTCTCATATTTGCTTGGTTTCCTTCCCCCTATGTGCGTCTTTCAGCTTACTCTTTGCTGGTTTTTCTGCCATACCTGGAATGGCTCCATTGGTCACAAAGTACATAGCTGATTCAGTATTTAATTTTCTTCAGGGTGAGGTCGTGTGATTTCTTTGATTTACAACTCATTCTTGATGAAAGAGCAAACTACGCTATCTGCTTTAATGTGAGTGTGTGTGTGTGTGTGTGTGTGTGTGTGTGTGTGTGTGTGTGTGTGTGTGTGTTTCCTCTTCCATAGTGTAAAGGACTGTTGTGTTACCTATGATGGATTTAAGGGGAAGGGTTTGGTATCCATTCTCGAGGTCTACTGATTGGGCGATTCATGATCTCCATTACCAACACAAACAGTACTGGAGAAATTCCACAGTTCATTTCTATACAGACTTCCAAACTGATCAAGACTGCTGTGTATTCTGTTGTGGAGAACTCATCAAAACGCCATGGACATTCTTCATCAGTATTTCCTGAATGTTCTTTGGGGCATGATATATCTTGAAGTTGAATTGTATTGTATAGAGTTGATCCCTATGGATTTGCCAGATCTATCTACTGCACATCGAGGTCCCTTATCTCTGCCTTTGTCTTTTTGATTGCTTCCTATATCATTGTTAGACTCTCTTGTTCATGCAACGTCAATAAAAACCAGTCAGACAAAACAAAAGAAAGTTCACCCAGTTAATTAAAAACTAAAATGTTCACATTATTTACATGAAAATCTTTTCCACTTTGTTTCCTCAAAAACATACAGACATAATTTAGAATTAAACACATTAGCAAATC
>JADBJO010013659.1:34671-39671 GCA_016801955.1 Conus betulinus
CAAGAGGGTGGAGGGGGGTTGGAGTTGGCAGCCAGTGACATGGGGCCAGTTTAATAAGTGTACAAACGTGGTTGGTGGACAGTGGTAACTCGATGTAAACGCGGTTCTCCGACCAAATCGACTTTAATGTACAACACTCACGGTCGGTCGACCACGGTTATTTGAACCGCGGTTCTGCCCTAGACCCTCGCTTGTCGTCGAACAACCGCGGTTCGTCAGATAAATCACGAGAATCATCGAGTTACAGTCCAACTGGTTGATATTCTGCACAATCAGTTAATGATATTGCATGTATGGCCAGTCCATTGAAAGAATAAGAATTGATTGATGTGTTTTTTAATTCTTTTTAAATTGCATATGTGCTTCTTGGATGTGACAGCACTGACACCTATCAATAATGACAGAAACATAACCCCTCACCCACCTCCTCCCTCCCAATTCATCTCCTTCTCATTACAAAAAAAAAAACAAAAAAAAAAAAAAAAAAAAAAAAAAAACAAGACAGTCGTCACAAAACAAACACAACAAAGCAAAGCAAGCTTTTAGACTTAATGTGTATGTGATTCCTAACATCATTTATTCCTAACATCATTTATTACAAGGTGCCAAGCATATAAACGTACCCCCAGTACGGTAATGTAATGCAATGTAATGTAATGTAAAAAAGGATTATCTATAGAGAGCTGTGCCTCGTCAGAGCCCAAAGCGCAAATTACAGAAACATGATAAGATACTAATTCTACTTCAAAGCACACACACACACACACACACACACACACACACACACACACAATTACACACACGAAAAACAAAACACACCCACACCCAAACATACACAAGAGCGCGTCAAAACAAGCAGACTCGCGCACAGAGATAAGCTGATATCGTTAATCAGTCTGGGGGAAACGATGTGTCTTGTTGTCGGTGTTTTTTTTTTTATACGTGTTCGCTGTCTGCCATCACGTGCGGTCAGTGTTTTTTCATGTGTTTTTGATTTCTGCTCCCTGATAGGAACTTCCATTTGTGTCTGCAATTGTTAACCATTTCTATCCTAGTGTTTAGGGTTGCTAATTTTGGTTTGCATAGGATCATATATTTTTCTGTTAGGCATAAATTACATCTTTTTGAATGTTATTGTATGATGCAGCTCTTTTTAAGATTTCCAGATATGTTGTAGTCTATTTTTTTATCTTTGAGTTTCCAAATATATTTACTCAATTCTTTTTGATTTTTGTATCTTTCTTTGTTAAATGACTGTTTATGATTTGCATATCTAGTTTTAAACTGGTTTTCAGTGATACCTATATATGTTTCTTCAGTGTTCTCTGATTTTACAGTGGCTTGGTATACAATATTGCTGTGGAGGCATTTATTGTTTAGAGGGCACTGTTGTTTCTTGGTACAGTTGCAAAGATTTCCTTTCTTCACCCTCGTTTGTCTCTGCACTGCTGCGAATCAATGATGTTTTTGAGATTCGGCATACATGAGTATGATAATTTGATGTTGTGCCTGTTAAATATCTTAAACAGCTTGTGCTCTTTTGGGAAAGAAGATGTCAGAATTTTAAAGAATTCTTTCCCAACATTTTTTTTTAACTCTTCCATCGTATGGGGGGTTGTACCATATGATTTTCCTTTTCCTGTTCTTCTTGTGTCTGCTCATATCATTTCCTGGGTCATAGTGTAATTTGTAGTTGTAGCCACTTTGGTGTAACGCTTCTTGGTATTCAGCTGCAGTGTTTATAACATTTGATGTAGTAGATTTTTTTCCATCTATAGATGAAGAGCTGCTCGCCAAAGCTATAAATTTTGCCAACAAATACACTGAAATATCAGGGTTAGAAATGGAAATCATTTTCCATACAAAGAAAACTTTACTCCACAGCAAAAAAAAACGAGACTTGGACCAAGAACACCAGGAAAAGTTCAACTTTTGATGTCACTATGGGATCGTATGATGGTGCCGAAACCTGCGAACTTGTCGGACTATTCATGCTATCTAACATTCAAAATAAACTTGGAAAACAAATTGGACTGTACAGAGATGATGGCCTCGCTGCACTGAGTGATAGCCCTAGAAACATTGAAATAAGAAAAAAGAATTGTGCAAAATCTTCCACGACCAAAATTTAAAAATCACCACAGAAGCTAACAAAAAGATAGTGAATTATTTAGACATCACGTTAGACCTCAACCAACATACATTAAAACCATACAAAAAACCAAATGACACACCTGTCTATGTAAATATCAAAAGTAATCACCCACCTTCCATACTCAAAACGATACCTAGAGGCATAAACAAGAGATTATCTAATCTGTCATGTAATGAAACAGTATTTAACACACTGCAGCTGAATACCAAGAAGCGTTACACCAAGTGGCTACAACTACAAATTACACTATGACCCAGGAAATGATATGAGCAGACACAAGAAGAACAGGAAAAGGGAAAATCATATGGTACAACCCCCCATACGATGGAAGAGTTAAAACAAACGTTGGGAAAGAATTCTTTAAAATTCTGACATCTTCTTTCCCAAAAGCACAAGCTGTTTAAGATATTTAACAGGCACAACATCAAATTATCATACTCATGTATGCCGAATCTCAAAAACATCATTGATTCAACCAACAAAACGAAAAGCAGTGCAGAGACAAACGAGGGTGAAGAAAGGAAATCTTGCAACTGTACCAAGAAACAACAGTGCCCTCTAAACAATAAATGCCTCCACAGCAATATTGTATACCAAGCCACTGTAAAATCAGAGAACACTGAAGAAACATATATAGGTATCACTGAAAACCAGTTTAAAACTAGATATGCAAATCATAAACAGTCATTTAACAAAGAAAGATACAAAAATCAAACAGAATTGAGTAAATATATTTGGAAACTCAAAGATAAAAAAATAGACTACAACATATCCTGGAAAATCTTAAAAGAGCTGCATCATACAATAACATTTCAAAAAGATGTATTTATGCCTAACAGAAAAATATATGATCCTATGCAAACCAAAATTAGCAACCCTAAACACTAGGATAGAAATGGTTAACAATTGCAGACACAAATGGAAGTTCCTATCAGGGAGCAGAAATCAAAAACACATGAAAAACACTGACCGCACGTGATGGCAGACAGCGAACACGTATAAAAAAAAAACACCGACAACACCGACCCCCCATACCCTGACGGTTGCACCAGCAAGAAACAGCGCTGTAGGTTTTAGCATTTACATTTTAATCAAAGTTTTAACAGATGCCGCTCCCAACCCAGTTGAGCACTTTTTTAAAGTTATTGTTGGTTAGCAACACAATTATATATATATATATATATATATATATATATATATATATATATATATATATATATATATATATATATATATATATATAAGTCACTGTAGCATTTTCTTCCCTTTCAGTGGTAGAAATTTTGTGTGTAGGAGAAAAGAAAGGGGAAAAAAAGTGCCCTGGCGGGGAAATCAGGGATAATAGCCACTACACCACCAAGGACCTTAGACATTTTGGTTACACATAGGTCTATAAACCGTTATTGCTTAAACTGTACATTTTGAATTTAAAGAATCTCCTCGCACGCCTTTTTTTCCCCGTGCCTCTGTCACTGATGGACAGTGTTTTTGTTCTAATAATTCTTTTTTTTCCACAAACGAAGCAATCACAGTCGAATTTCCTCATCCGAAAAACAAATTCTGTATTGAATCGACGTCGAATCACGCTCCATGAATCTTGCTCGCCGACTGTGACCGGAAGGTGTCGTGTTTCCAGAAGCTGGAACGAGCAAGTACCCCATCAAGTCCACTGACCACGAAGTTCAATGCACCGCGGTTGTTTGTCTATTAAACTGTGCAGTCACCCACCAAACAACCGCAGTGGTTGCGGCCACGGTCATTGGACGAACAGTCGGTGGACCATCTCTCTATTACACTGGCCCCTGACCACAGTTCTCCTCGTATGACAGTGACCCCCCTTCTTCAAACAGGTAGGCCATGCCCATCCTCAACCTGTCAGCTTTTCACCCGTCTTGTGTTGGTCTGAATATCTATCCGTTGTGAGTCATCATGCCCACAGAACGCATAATAAAGAAATACTCAAATGAACAGACTTTACAGTGTGACAGTTTCTTTGTAATTCCACCACTTCCCTCTCCCCTAAGAAAAAGAAGACTATGGCACGCATGCTGAACGTATAATTTGTTGATATCCTGAACAGTGTTGAAAGATTCTGAACATGGTCTGATGAAAATTGAAATAAAAACAATGAGAGTCAAATTCAAACAATAGCAGAATGAAATGAGAATAATCTACCATCGCAATTTTGGGTGACATGCTGGGGAAAAGGGGCTAGGATGGCTAACGATTTGAGAAAGAGGCAGGTGGACACAGTAGTAAAAGCAAAGCAGGAGGGGTGGAGGGGCATACTTTGTCTGAGGCAAGTTGATCTTGGGACTACATATACTGATCGATGAATGTGCAAAGGTTATTCCAACAGGCATGCCATTGGGCAACAGGGACAGTGTCAATGTTGAAACAAACAAACATTTAAACAGCCAGCACGTGGCAAGTGGCAGTGACATAATGGATTCCCTTCAGCGTCATCGTGACATCAGACCATCAGCATGCAAGTGCGTGTGGCCATGGTAACGATCACTAGGAGAGTCAAGGTTGAGTAAAGCCTGTGTCAAAGACAGTATGGGTCACACTGGGTCATCGTGACGTCAGAGCAAGTGGCAGCCAATCCAATGGCCAGTCAAGGGCCACAGCATGGCACGTTACTTTTCAGGTTACTAAATGTTCCGTTTTTTTTAATCAATGCATTCACTTTCTTTCAATTGTTTCCACCTGTTTGGCAGCTCAGGAATACTGTTTTTCCTCTTCTCATCTTATAGTCAAGTAAGTTGTTAAGTGTGGGAGCAAAGCCGCACAGGTCAATCTCATGATATTTAGCCTGACTGTAGCAGGATTACCCTCGCCATTT
>JADBJO010013660.1:0-15000 GCA_016801955.1 Conus betulinus
CAGCTATGATCAGTCAACCGTTGTCATAGTCTTCATCAGGATTGTCTAGTCACATCAATGCCAAACAAAGTCCAAGGTATTTAGAAAGCATGGGCCACTACTCATATGTTTGCTGCAATGACGTGCCTCCTCGTCCCGTCGACAATCACAGCATGTTCATTCGATTATGGATGTGGGTACCTCAATAAGGCCTTAACAGCCAGTCCATAATTTCAGTTTCTTACAGAATACAGGGAAAGGGAAGGGACACAGGTTCAGAGGGTTTGAGGGGTTAGAATTTAGGAAATAGAAACAGAAGAACGAAAACAGTATGAAAAAATAAAATGAAGTTCTCAAAGAAGAAGAGTGGAACAAAAAGGGTACGCTAGCAATGTGGGAAATTGAACAAAAAAGAAAAGGGCAACGGAAGAGAAAATACGAAAAATAAAAGGAGGTGACAGTCAGAAATAAACCAGAACATAAAGGAGTGGCAAGCAAAGAGAACAAAAAAAATAGGAGATACTAGAAGAAGACCAGGATACCAAAATGGGATGGAAGGGCGAGAGTGAGGAAACAGGTCTCGGAACTAATGGCACAACAACAACTAGTACACGGTAAGTACAACTTAAGGACATTGTAAGGAATACAACTCGATAGATGTATTTTCGTAGGTGATAACAACTCTCTCTCGCTCTCTCTCCTCTGTCCTCTCTCTCGCTCTCTCTCTCGCCCTCTCTCTCTCTCTCTCTCTCTCTCTCTCTGACATATTGCAAACGACCAACCCCCTCAGTCAAATACGGTTTCGCGTCGTGTATTGTAGTCTGGTTTTCAAACACTCACGGGGATAGCCCTTTGAGCATAACAAGCTGACATTTTTTTTTCTAACCCCCTGCCTACCCTCCACTCCTTCCCCTCCCATCAACTTTGCAGCAGAGTGCCGTTTACGACTGTCCTGCCGCTAGCACTGAATGTCCGTCCACTTTTTATGCTCTGCTCTCTGCCCTCAGCAGGCAAACCTTTTTCACAAACATTCAGTCCCCCCCCCCCCCTCCCCCTCCCAAGAAGCCATAGTAGAAATCGGTCCAAACAATTGCCATAGTCCCTCTGCGTTGGTTGCCATCCCATACACCTACGCCCAAACGAGGGCCCCGATCACTAGAAGTGTAGGCCACAATGCTATGTTCGATGCATGACATTCTCTCGTCCTGTCTGTGCAATTAAAGCACATACTATAGTTTATATGTTGAGATCTAACTAAAGGCTTTAATAGCCGTCCACCATCTACTTTTGACAGAAACACCGAGGGGAGTGAATAGAGATAATGGGGAGGAGAGAACGGAAATGGGGTTTTAAGGATTTAAAAACAGTGGAAGAGAACTCAACAAAAAATTAACTTAAGGAACAAATGGGGGTGAAGGAGGAATGGAAAGGGGGAACAAATACAAGGAAGGAGAATCTTGAACGAAAAGGAAAAGGTCCCAACGGGAGAGAACACAAGAAATAAAAGAGTGAGAATGGTTAAAAAAAAAACGAACAGAATCATAATGGCAGTTGAAAATCAAAGAAAAAGAGGAGAGAATTGAAAGAAGAGCATAAGAAAATGAGAGCAAAAGGCGAGTAGCAGAAAAGGAACTACTCCAGAAATGATGCATGGAGATGTCCTTTTTTCTGCAGCTCTTTAAATTTTGCGAGTTCAAACACACAAACAAAAAAAAAAACAATGCCCCAAACCACTGATAACATACACATACCACCACAAACACATGTCCAGCTTGGATGT
This sequence comes from Conus betulinus, assembly GCA_016801955.1. Lineage (NCBI taxonomy): Eukaryota > Metazoa > Mollusca > Gastropoda > Neogastropoda > Conidae > Conus > Conus betulinus. The sequence goes on from JADBJO010013660.1 coordinate 1,760, forward strand.
ATAACAAGTAAAACACATGTCACTCTCTTGCTATCTCTCTCTGTGTCCGACAAGTTCCGTCTAACAACTCTCTCTCTCTCTCTCCTCTCTCTCTCTCTCTCTCTCTCTTCTTCAGTCGCTCTGCAGTCTCTCTCTCTTCTCTCTCTCTCTCTCTCTCTAGCCAACGCCCCCTCCTACATGAAATACTCTTCGTCTGTGTAGTCTGGTGTCAGACAAGCACGGATGGCGCTTCCAGACAATGTCAAGTTGACATTCCCAGGCACTAAAGAGAGAGACACCCAGTCTCCCCATCCCCTGCCCTCCCTCCCCTCCATTCCTCCCCACCATCAAAGTGCAGCAAGCACTGTTTACCACTGTCTGGTGTGAGGACTGAGACGTCCCTCTGCCTTTTTTATGCTCTGCCCTCTGCGTAACAGACAAAACTTTTTCTACAGACATTCAGACTGCAAAAACATCAAGCTATGGAATCAGTCTTGTTGTCATAGTTTCTATCAGTGTCACCGTCCACCAACGCCAAGTGGGGACCAGAGTACTGACAGGCATAGACATCTGTAGTCTATGTTTTGATTGCAACGACGTTCCCTCCCTCGTCCTGTCCGTACATTAAGGCAGTATACTATCCATTTACGGACGGAGTGGTCTGATAAGGTCTTAACAGCCAGTCAAATATTAATTTTCACAGACGCAGGGGGAAAGGAGAGAGGGGGAAAAAAATAAAAACAAGTTAAAAGGATTAAGAGGGAAAGCTGAAAGAGAATGCACGGAGGAGAGGTAATTAAAAACTCTGAAATGAAAAAAAAAAAAATGTTAAAAATAAGTTAAAAGGAAGAAGAAGGGACAGACAATGCAATGGAAATAATGATAAAAGGAAAAAAATCGACGAAAAGGAGAAAAGGTCAAACGGAGGAGTGAACAGAAATATAAAGAGGTGAGAATGGTACAAAAACCAGAACAGACAAGAACGACAATCAAAGATAGAAAAAAAAGATCAAAAAGAGAAAAGAATCGAAAGAAGAGGCAGAGAGCTGAGAAAGGAAATGCCAGGAGCGAGAAAGTGCTCTCAGTAGACTGGCTGTCATCAATTTCTTTTTTTGTTGTTGTTTGTTGTTGTTTTTGTTTTTGTTTTGTTGCTTTATTCGTAAATTTGAAAACTCTAAAACTCAATTAGTAACGTCAAGGACACAGGTGGACACATGTCCATGCACACAGCTGGATATAATTATATTTATGTACAGGCGATAACAACCTCTCTCTCTCCTCTCTCTCCTCTCTCTCTCTTCTCTCCTCTCTCTCTCTTTACACACACACACCACACACACCACACACACACACACACACACACACACACCCAATCACGTATGCACGCGCAGGCATATATATATCTAATTATATATAATTATATTATATAGAGAGAGAGAAGAGAGAGAGATAGAGAGAGTCTCTCTAAGTGTGCAATGGGAGGTGGACTCTACGGGGTACAGTGAAAGGTGGACATTCTACAGGGTACAGTGGAAGGTGGACTCTACAGGGTACAGTGGTAGGTGGACTCTACAGGGTACAGTGAAGGTGGACTCTAACAGGGGTACAGTGAAGGTGGACTCGAAAGTACAGTGAATCTATGGACTCTGCAGATACAGTGAAAAGTGGACTCTACAGGGTACAGGTGAAAGGTGGACTCTAAAGGTACAGTGAAAGGTGGACTCTGCAGGATACAGTGAAAGGTGGACTCTACAGGTACAGTGAAAGGTGACTCTAAAGGGTACAGTGAAAGGTGGACTCTACCGGGTACAATGAAAGGTGGACTCTGGCAGGATACAGTGAAAGGTGGACTCTACAGGGTACAGTGGAAGATGGACTCTACACACCAGAATACTGTGAAATGTGGAACTTCTACAGTGAAAAAAAAATTAATGTCACCTCTTTTCTCTATTGACGCAGCTCTACTATGACGTCAGTTGTATTGATGTCATTTCAGCCATTGAGATGAAAGTACGATCCAGTTCCTGAGGAAGCCTTTGGACAAGCGAAAGCTTGGATTTATAAAAAGAGATGAAACTCCGCGGGCGGTGTTGACGACTTATTGTTCATCAATATATATATTATATATATATATATATATATATATATATATATATATATATATATATAATATAATGCTGAACAATTAAGTAGTTGGGCAAACAAGGGCAGGTAAACATTCCTTCCATCATCATCAGGACTCGGCAAAGATTTGAAATTTTTGAAAAGGGGGTGGGGGATGGGGGGTGGGGTGGGGGGCTGAAGATGAAGAGAATGGGAAAAATATATCATAGATATGGAAAACCCTTCACTAGCTGCATGGGGAACCATCATAATCCCTCCCGAAGACAGATCTATATGTATTGCCTGCTCCTAGGCCTTTCGTCCGCTGGATCGGACTCATCAGGGTGACACGGGGGGGGGGGGGGGGGCTGATTGTGTCTGTGCTCTTTGGCGTCCAAATAGAGGCACACCACAGTCCGTATTTCTGTGATGTTCTCACCATCAAGGATTCAAAAGAAGAATCCAACAGCACCCCAAAGCAGCCAATGAAGGGTAGTAAATGAAACAAAACGAAAGTATATACACATATTAGCAAAACAGATTTTTAAAAAGGGGAAGAGAAAGAAAGGGACTCTAGATGGAAGAGAGAGAGAGAGAGAGAGAGAGAAGAGAGAGACAGCGGGGAGGGGAGGGGGTGAGTTGGGAGGGGCAGCGAGAGTGTGGAGGCGATAGTATAAGAATGAAAAGGGGGGGGGGGGGGGACTGGAATAATTGTGACTGCTTCGTTAAGAATGATTCAGGTCTTTGATTGCTTCGTGTTGGCTTTGTCGTTGTTTGCTTGTTTTTGGTTGTTTTTAGTTTTTTAACGAGATCAACAGGAAGACGTGTAGTTCAGTTTACTGCCATCCTCCTAACCCCATCCCCACCCGTTCCTCATGTCCCCAAATGGCCGTATTGTGTCACGAAACATTTGTGTTCACTTTTTGTCTGAGAATCATCTTTGAGGGGAAAATAGCGACTGATTATTTTCGCATCACGCCCAGTTAACCACGAAGGCCATCTAAGGGCCGAACTGCTAAACAAACGTTGCTAACATCAATGGATACTAATTCATGATAACGAAAATGATGATGGTGATAACAATAATGACGACGATGATGATAAATCATGCACACAGACAACGATGATGTGTGATGGTGATGATTCCTACCATGCTGTGCCAGCCAGAAAGCCTTGCGTCATTTCCGGAGGTGTCTGGCGCCATCTTGGCACGGGTTTCTCAAAGGCCTCACACCCACATCCCTGACCCAGCCTCCCAGAAGACCTGCTTCAGTTGGCGTAATCACTTACGTTATACCCGGGGCTCTGTCACCGGTGACGTTGACGCCGGCACCCATTAGCTGATGACTTTCCGTGGTGCTTCCGGGCTTTGGAAACTATGCAGGACGTTTCATGACTACAGGATGCATCACCTGACTGTGCTCTATTAGCATGGCCTGTGACTGCAATTTTTCGAAGTCTCCTCCCCCCCCCCCCCCCCCCCCCCACCCCTTCTCTACTCAAAATGCCGGCATTCATTTAATGATGTACGACTTCATTTTGTCCAGTTCTGTTCGGCGAGCAACTGGTCTGGTGGACATTGAGACTCTATGATTGGGATGAAAAGGGTATTTTGGATTGATTGTTGATTTCACGTGGCATGTTACTGAGACATAACCCCTTTCAGTATATCCTGTACTGGGAGTTCAACTTTTTTCTCCATCACCTGCGGATTTTCTCTTTTATTTGCGTGTGTATGTGTGTGTGTGTGTGTGCGTGCGTGCGTGCGTGCGTGTGTGTGTTGTGTGTGTGTGTGTGTGTGTGTGTGTTGTGTGTTGTGTGAGTGTATGTGTGTGTGTGTGTGTGTTGTGTGTGTGTGTGTGGTGTGTGTGGGTGGTGCGTGCGTGCTGCGTGCGTGCGTGCGTGCGTGCGTGTGTGTGTGTGTGTGGGTGTGTGTGTGTGTGGTGTGTTGGTGTGGTGTGTTGTGTGTGTGGTCTTTGGTCCTCAGCTGAGATTCACCATCGGCGAGAGTGTTACATCTGCGATCGTTTTTGAATCCCACCATGAAGGTAACCACATGCCGTCCTCGGGGGACGATGCTTCAACACGATACAAGTGAGCATGAGTTTTATGTTCATGTCATCTGTCTCACTGACACATGATACAAGCTCTTTTCTCAAAGGTAGAATGAGATCTAGAGTGCGTATGTATTTTTACACCACAGAAACATGGTCTCAGCTCTCATCAGATGACCCCAGATGGCACTGGAATTTTCACAGATGTTAACTCCTTATAAAACGTCTCTTCCAACTTGCCAATCTCGGGAGGGGATCGCCCCCCCCCCCCCCCCCCCCCCCAAACATTGGAACAAGAGTATAACGCCTTCCCAGCAAAACGTACCAACCTGCGGGTTTCTAAGATCATTCTGTATAAATGCTTATATCACCACTTCTCTCACACTGATGATTTCTTGTAGGGTACAGAAATACACTTTCCTGATCTGTTTGTGATCAAGACAAGGATCTGACATTGGTAAGCATCTCTTTGTGACGAAAACATAACTCTGGCATTGCTGGCCAGTCCTCCTGGTGGAGTAACTGTGTTCTTTGTGGAGCTGGAGGAGTTTACCGCCACGCCATACTCTACAGCTCCTGCTTATGTGTGGTCACAGACGAAATATTTCATTAGGATTCAGTGTCGTAGTTTTTAAGCAGAACTTGAAGAGCTGAGCACAAAATCACGTATTAATTCTAGTACTGTTCTGTCTGTCTATCTGTCTGTGCGTCTGTCTGTCTGTCTGTTGGGTTTGTCAGTCTGTGCGTCAAATTTTCTTTCTTTTTTTCAGATCAGCGAATTATTCAAAGTGAACTTAAACACGCTGATATGTATAGACTGTTAAGAAGAAAAGAGCGGCTTCCACTTTTTATTTAAATCATTTCACATGTCCAAACTCATTTTAAAAAATAGCTTCATTAACACGATTTGTTATTTCTTCACTATCTCAGAGGATTTGGTGTATTTTATATGCACAAAGTTGCACTGGAACTTCAGAAACTCTAAGAACATCGGTGTTATCCACCGCCGTCAGGTAAATACGGTAAAATGTTTTGCATCGTTTGATCATGTACATATATTTCATATTGAACATCTTTGGATAACGGAAGACAGGAGGAGAAAAGGACGGGGATGGGGGGGGGGGGTGGAGCGGGGGAGGCGAGGAGAATTCAATACAAAATTGTCAAGGATAGGTAACAACTGGGTTAACACGTACTTAACATTTTGCGATCTGCGACAAAGCTTTCAATACGTAGATATCTAAAAACAAACAAAACAAACCCGACTGGCTCTTTCCTCATAAGCTGCTTACTTTGATTCCTGTATGATCTTCTTCTGTAGATTCCTTTATCACGCACACAAAAGATCAGAATTTGAATACAGTCCTCTTTTTGTGTGTAAGCGCACGCGCACGCGCACGAGCGCGCTCACGTTTTTGTGTGTGTGTGTGTGTGTGTGTGTGTGTGTGTGTGTGTGTGTGTGTGTGTGTGTGTGTGCGTGCGTGCGTGCGTGCGTGCGTGCGTGCGTGCGTGCGTGCGTGCGCGCGCGCGCGCGCGTTTGAGAAAAAGAAGAGGGCTACGAGGGAGGGTGAGTTGGTTGTTGATTATTTTCTACTTACCGGTCTACTCGATTCTTACCATCATGAGTCAGTTTCTCTGTGTCATTTTACATTCTACAGACAAGCCAAATACGAAAATGCAAATTCAGTAACAGAGAGTGCATAATTCAGACAGTCTGAAAAGACTAGAATAAAATGCTCTGTGTACCTGTTGACTTGCGCGTTCTGTGTGTAGCAATATTCAAGATCTAAAAGCCATACCTGTCTTGGCTTAATATTAGTTTGTGGATGTACGTTTCTTTCGGTAATGTCGATGCCGCTGTGTGTACATGTTATTTGAAGGTTTATCGTCAAGTTTGAAACTTCCCTTTGCTTTTTTCTTCTTTTTTTTTTTTTAAAGGGAAAAGAGGATCGAAGAATAATTTTATTGTGTTTTGTGTGTCACTTATGTACATACGTGGTAAATGAGTATCTACCATAAGCGAAACAACCACCTAAACAAAGACGTGTTCTTTAGAAACAAACCCATCACCGACAGCCTGTGGTAATCACCGACTTTTGCCTTTGAGAGCACAATTTGTACGCCTGGCTTCAGAAGACTTTCGTCCTGTGGTCGAGACTCGTCAGAATACCCGGCCTGGTAGTGATGGTTCACCCACGGCATGTAACCAGAGTCATACGATCTACAATTCAGTGGGAAGAGACGGGGAGGGGATATGGGGAATTTACTACCACGGGAGAACTCCCAATAAAACAGTTAATTAAAACAGGTAACGAAAGGTTCAAGAGACAGAAAAAATACTATGCAGAATTAAGTGGTCAGCTTTTTAATTTAATGTGAAAAAGGAAGTCTTTGAGGCTTACAGTTGAAGATACAAGAGAACTCAAAGAAGGGCAACAGCAAATTCTTTAGCTTTGCTTTTCAGTCACTGAAGTACTGGCACTGCCAGCGGCTAGAAACTGCATAAAACAGCAGTTTACGTTTATGTCCGGTAAGCGGCAACCCACCATTGGGTTCACTACATCAGTGGCATCGAAAAAATATTTTGCCTTGGATGGGGGATGGTAGAGGGTGGGTGGCGGCTTGCACCGTCAATCAATTAAGCTTGAAAACATCACAGTTTTTCCTCAGATTCTTTTTTTTTTCATGAAAGCGGTAGCTTGGGGCCTTTTGGTACCAACACCATCGTACATATCAATTGGAACCAGCTAGAAGGGCTCTCAGGGGGGCGCTGACTTCCAAGGTTGAAAGGGATCCTGGTTCTGCCCTTTGATTCAAATCCTCATCACGGATCCGAATGATTTTTAATGGTTCATCCATGGGCCTAGCCCCACCTTACCACCACGTTTGGATACAATCGGTTCTATAGGTCTTGTATTGATCCTGGACATGCCCTTTAATACCAGAATTTCATGGGAACGTCCCCTGGTCAGATTCCATCTTTATACCAAGTTTTGTTACAATCAGTTCAGTATTGGACCTGTCCCTGAAAAAAAAATCACGGGAAGGTAACACTTGTTTTCGGTTGCAATTACAGTCACCTTTTCTGTTTATGGATCAAACAAATAAAACTAGAGAGTCAAACACTTGGTCTGAATTCACGCCACCATGACGATCGGAATATTGACTGTCTGCGTGACAGGCGCACCCTTTCACACTCGTACTTTGGCATTTTGATGGAGCTGTTAAGCTGACGGATGGGGCAAAATTGCTTTGGCCGTGCCCACCAGCGGCATCTGTCTGATGAGAACAGCGGAGTCACTCTCGGTGAACGTGTGCATCCAACACAAATTACCTCCCTTGCAGATTCCCGAACATCGTTTATTTTGCTGACTGTCAAATCAACCAACAGACACGGGGTAAAACATGACCTTTTTGGCCCGGGCGACGTGTAGTGGAGGAAGACAAGTGTAGGTAAACAGTTCTTCTGTCATTAAACTAACTTCTAGCCAATCGGTTTTTTTTTTTTTTTTTTTTTTTTTTTTGTTGAAAAAATCCAGACTTCCTTTCCTTCAAAACGCGTGGATGGGGTTTGGTAATAAGAAAAAAAAAACGGTTTTTATTGGCAGAGGGGGATGACACTCACAGAGGGAAGCGAGTATTCCAGTGTAAATATTTTTTTAAGTCGTTCTATGACAGCACATTAGAACCATTCAGTTCTGTTTTGTGGACAGAATATTTCAGCCTAGAAGCCAGGTTGGCAAGCCGACTTTCGTCTGATGGCTAAGATTCGTCAGGAATGATATCTTGATATTCAACCACATCTTATATCAGGAATGATATCTTGATATCCAACACATCTTATATTAATATTCAACCACATCTTATATCAGGAATGATATCTTGATATTCAACCACATCTTATATGCAGGAATGATATCTTGATATTCAACCACATCTTATATTTAGATGCGATCACTTTCCATACCGTTGATGCAGGAGGATTTTTGTGACAACGTCGCGTCCAAACGGTTACTTACATCGCCTTGGACGTAAGTAAACTTGATCTTTGATACCCAACGTAGGTCGTCTTGTAGTTTCCAAACGTATACACTGCCTAAATAAAAGTAATTAGCCTTAGTTCATCTGTGTTGAACCTCTACGCTTCCGCGGACGACACTAGCTGTAAGACTGGGCTGAAAAGCCAGTCAGCACAGTAGAATCACATTCTTCTGCAAGACTTCGCTTGTGTGTGTGTGTTCATGAAGAGTTTAGCCCTTGCACGGATGCTCGTACTGCCTGCAGTGTACGGCCAAGCCCCATTCTTAATAACTCCCGGCCCCTCACTCACCCATCCATGTTTCACATTCCTGCTCTTTCCTTCCCCTCTCCCTCCCCCTCCCCTCCCCTCCCTTCCTGGCTCTCCTCTGCTCAATCACGCCCGTAGTCTTTCCTTTTTTTTTTTTTTTTTGACAGCTCAGTATTTGGAATCAGTTATCCATACACATACCTCCCTCGCCACTCCCTCTCCCAACCGCTCCTTTGGACAGATAGGAACAGAAGGCGGGCGGAAGTGGGGGGGGGGGGGGGGGGGAAGCAATGAGGAGAGGTTTTGTTCCACCGAAGCAGAGTTAGAATGCTAGGGCATACAAATATTGACATTGGCTTGACGTACGGGGATAGAGTGACAGAACTTATAAGCCAAAGGTCGGGGAGGGAGAGAGACAGACAGACAGACAGGTAGTCGAGAGACAGACGGACAGACAGAGCGACAAACAGGCAGACAGAGACAGAAACAGGGAGGGACACACACACACACACACACACACACACGGAGAGAGAGACAGACAGACAGAGAGAGGGTCAGAATTTTTATGATATATTAATGTTCATGTAACAGGCATGACTTTACGGACTTAACGGGACAAAACTCGCTAAATCGGAGACTTGGACCATGCAAGTGTAACCTTCCAACAGCCCTGACAGGCTTCCAAGCTGTATTTCACGTCCAGACAAGTCCTAACCTCGCCGTGTACTATTCCACTCAGTCTTCAAGAACTTTCGGATTTGTCACCGAGTCTAAATTCATTAACCTTCAGCTTATAGAGCTGCCGGCATTTTCGACCACTACCACCCTCGTTCTCCCGGCATCCCCCCCCCCCCCCCCCCCCCCTCCCCCCATTTCAGCCCTCTTCCATTCCGTCAGTGCCATCATCCCGGTCATTACTCCCCCTCCTCCCCCCTCCCCCCTTAGTTTCGCCGTTATTCTTTTCCTTTCCAAACCTGGAAAATGGACTCAAAAGATTGTTGAGAAGATTGATTTTTCTGAAATAACATATACTTTTTTGGTTACACGTTGAAAGAAGTGTCGTCGTTTCCCTCTGTGTATTGATTTTTTTTTTATGAGGAAGTCAGAAAAATGGGAGGAGTGTGTGTGTGTGTGTGTGTGTGTGTGTGTGTGTGTGTGTGTGTGTGTGAGAGAGAGAGAGAGAGAGAGAGAGAGAGAGAGAGAGAGAGAGAGAGAGAGAGAGAGTGTGTGTGTGTGTGTGTGTGTGTTTGAGCGTGCGCGCGCGTGCGTGCGTGTGTGTGTGTGTGCGCGCGCGCGCGTGTGTGTGTGTGTGTGTGCGCACATGTATGTGTGTATGTGTGTGTGTGTGTGTGCGCGCGCGCGCGCGCGCGCGCGCGTATGTGTTTGTGTGTGTGAGGGAGAGAGGTAGGTGGGATAGAAACCTTTTTCACGGAAGTTCTTTCTAATTCACCTTACAGTCGACGTGGAAAGATTTCCTTTCTGACCTCTCTTGCCGCATAAGAACTCCTTGCTGACAAATATTCGGGCTGATTTATTGAAATCTACCCCTTCGCATTTTAGAGCTCGCTCAATCTTTCCTGCAACGAAAGTGACCTTGATCTTTGACAGAAAGAAGCCTTTGTACGAAAATTTGGCCTCTTTTGAATATCTTTTATCACTTTATCCAAGCATTTCATTTCAGTACAGTTAACCTGATAGATGATAGAAATAGTATTACGCTGTTGAATGGGTTGAATGACTGAATTTTTTTCCTGTATGAAAATGATTCTTCGCCGTTTCCTTTTTTCTTAGTAGAAGAGAAGCAGGAGAGGGAGAGTGCGGAGGGAGTTGAAAAAATTGAGGGGGGGGGGGGGGAGGGGCAGAGTGTGAGATGGGCGCATGGGAGGGGGTGGGTGGGTGGGTTCACAAACAAGAATCCAAACTCCAGACTGTTAGCGCAGAATCGAGCGACGAAGAATGTTAACACCTCTTTCGGTGCGTGTAAAACCAGCCCTACAGAACTCCCATGTCTGTGCCCAGAGTATGAGACTAAGTCCACGTGCAAAGAGATACAAATTTTCCATGCTTAGAGAGAAAGACTATTTCCATAGCCAAAGGAAAACGGCCAATTTCCATTGCTCAAGAAGAAAGACATTTCCATAGCCCCTTCCATAAAAAAAAAGGGGTGGGGGGGGGGGGGGGGGGGGAAAAAAGCAATAGCCATATTCAAAAGAAAAGGCATTTCCCATGTCCAAAGAAAATGACACTTCCGTAAGACAGTTTCCATGCTTTAGAGGAAAAAGTCTTTTTTTTTTCTTGCCCAAGAAAAAATTTTCCTGCTCAGTGTGTGTGTGTGTGTGTGTGTGTGTGTGTGTGTGTGTGTGAGAGAGAGAGAGAGAGAGAGAGAGAGAGAGAGAGAGAGAGAGATTTTTTATTAAATTGCTCTTTGCGCGCACTGCATCTTCCGTATAGGTAAAAAAAAAAGTGAATTAGCTTGGAGATGCAATCGGTCACTAGGCTGGGCAATGACCTTTTCGCGCAGGTCTATCTTTTCTGCTGTTGCACACACACACACACACACACACACACACACACACACACACACACACACACATTCACACATTCAGAGAGAGAGAGAGTGGGGGGGGGGGGGTCCATTCGGATTTCCATAGGGGGGGGGGGTCCATTCGGATTTCCATAGATGCCATTTTAATTGACACACTCCAGGTGTTGTGATTACAACATGCCGAAGACCAGACATTGTGTGTGTGTGTGTGTGTGTGTGTGTGTGTGTGTGTGTGCGTGTGTGTGTGTGTGTGTGTGTGTGTGTGTGTGTGTGTGTGTGTGTGTGTGTGTGTGTGTGTGTGTGTGTGAACCACAATCAACCTATGATTACGTAGAGTGTGTTCTCATGAATATATTATACTAGCAACATCGTCAGTCTCCTTGGCGTCCTTAAACATTTATCAATATCGTGCGAAACGGATTTCTATTCTATTTTCTATGTTTCATTCATTCTTCTTGTCTTGTTTTTTTCCTTTTTTTTTTTTTTAAAACATTAGCAACTTTTCTTTCCTGTTCCTTTTGACGTTGGACTCATGGTTATTTTTCTGACAAAAAGCACTTATTCATTCAGCAAACATTACAACAGACTTTCTGTATTGCGTAATATCATGACATCATGACAGAATGATGAGCCGAAGCAAATGTCCGTCACCATCTTCCTCTTCCTCTTCGTCAGCATCGTTATCATTGCCGTCATCTTCACCTCCTTTTTTTTTGTTCTCTTTTTTTCCCTCTTCTACCAATTCTTTTTCTTATTCTTCGTCTTCTGTTTCTGTAATTTGCTACTCGTCTGAAGACATGAATATAAAGAGGAACCGAAGAAGGCTTTATAACAATAATAATAGCAATTATATTTCGTCAAACATTTAGGTACATAGACACACAGATACATACGTACATACATATATTAAATGGTATATATATATATATATATATATATATATATATATATATATATATATATGCATGCACGCATACACACTTTCTTCTTCAACGTGTCGCTTCGCACCATCCGACAAAGCGTTACCCAAGCAAGCCTTTAGCGGACACCTGCTCTCATGTCTCCAGCTGCCTCTTTCAGTTGTCGGTCTTGGGCCTGTTCTCCAGGTAGGTCTTCAGCGCAGGCATGGTCTTGACGTTCTCGCGCATCTTCTTCAGCAAGGGGGAACTTGTCCAGGGCCTCCGGGCTGATGCCCAGGACGGTCTCCAGGAAGTCGTAGAGGTACATGTCCGCCATCGTCACCTGCATCGTGCCGGAAACAACAGCGATTTCTGCTTGATGGGCGTCATTGGTGAGTCGTAGCGAGCGTATAGTAAGGTAGGTCCTCAATGAACAGGGCGGAATATACCAACTGGAGAGAACTGGCTGGGGGTGGGGGGGGGGGGGGTAGGGGGGATATGGGGTATGAGCGGTGGTGGGATAAGAGTTGTTGTTGTTGTTGTCGTTGTTTGTTGTTGTCGTCGTCGTCGTCGTCGTCGTACAGAGTGAGGGTGTGCAGCGTCAGAAGAGAGTCACACACGCAAATGCACGCGCGCGTAAATAATACTCTCTCTCTCTCTCTCTCTCTCTCTCTCTCTCTCTCTCTCTCTCTCTCTCTCTCTCTCTCTCTCTCTCTCTCTTCCAAGTCACTGTGCCAATTTTTAATGCAAACTTGGCATATCAACTTGGAAGAAAGTGATAATTATTAGAGTTTTATCACTCATTTATAGATCTTTTTTTTCAAGCTGAGAAGTATCTTACATCAATTTCTTGTAAGCGTTTTAGAAATATGTTCGCTCAATTTCGAACGCGAAGCCTGGGGTTTAAAGCAAGAAAAAGGTGGTTCATGCACGCGAAAAGTGATCTGATGTGTCCATCCTGCTCAAAAGAAATTGAAGACGAGGAACATTTGGTTTTCCGATGCCCAGAGTAAAATAAATTTAGAAATGATTGTTCTGCCTTTAAGTCCTTTTTTTTGGTCAAACTCAAAACCTCTTTGGTAATTTATCCTCTGAAATGAAGACATTGTAAACTCATTTGCTAAGTTTATGGCGGAAGCTTTTCGATTTAGAGAGAAAAATCTGAATATGTAGGCTGTGTTTGTCAATCATGATTATGCAAGAGGTTGTTTATGGTGATGAAAATATTGTTTGAGAAATGGTCTTTTTCTACATTGTCTAGTCATTAGTACTGTTCAACTGTTTTCTGTGTGTACGCTTCTTTTTGACTCGCGTTTCTATTGTTGGCAGAGTTTGGCAAAAACTAAGTGGAATTTGCGCATGCACTCCCTTGG
>JADBJO010013660.1:17500-20000 GCA_016801955.1 Conus betulinus
TAGGCAAGCAAGCAGGCAGACAGGCAGGCAAGTAGGCAAGCAGGCAGGCAGGCAGGCAGGCAGACAGGCAGGCAAGTAGGCAAGCAGACAGGCAGGCAAGTAGGCAAGCAGGCAGACAGGCAGGCACACAGACTTATCTTGGCTCAACTCACTTTTAGAGCTGCATCTTTGCCAAAGAACCAGTCCCTGATGTGGGGGACCCTGAGATCTTCCACCAGGTGCATCACCTCCTCTTGCCTGAGGGCGTCCTCGATGGTCTTCCCATAGAACCCTGCACACACACACACACACACACACACACACACACACACACACACACACACACACACACACACACACACACACACACACACACACACACACACACACACACACACACACACACACACACACACACACACACACACACACACACAGCACAGCACAGCACATTTCACACACACACACCGTCCGCCGCACAGCTCAGCACATTTCTCCTCATGGAAAGGCCGTCATCAACAAAAGGAAGGAACAAAAAAAAAAAAAAACAAAAAACAGGAGAATATGAAGGAAGTTAGGAAGGAGGAAATAGAATGAAAATATTTTTTAAATAAAAGAAGTACGGAAAGATAAGAAAGTATGGAGGATAACATGAACGAAATAAAGGAGGACCTTCAGAAGAAAGGCAGTAAAGATTGGAAAAAGAAGAGGAACACTAGGTCGAAGTTAAAAAAAAAAAAAAAAAAAAGCGAGTGAGGTAAGGAACGAGAGAAAGAAGGGGGTGATTGAAGGAAGACGGATTCGGGAAGCAAGAAAGAAGGACGACGTGTCATATTGAACTAGATTTTAGATTTCTTGTCGAAGTCAAGTCATATACATTTTTGGGGTCTGTCACATGATTAATCACATCTCCCCGCCTTAGTGCGTTCCCCTCTGTTTCCCCACAGAAACGTACAGAAAGCAAATACGTGGACATCTAGTTCTGCTATACTGTCATATTGCCCTGTGTGTTATTGATGTGGTATGTTACCCATCGCCGGTAATTTTGTTCACAGTTTTTTTTTGTTTGTTGCTTTGTTCCTTTGTTTGTTTGTGTGTTTGTGTTTCTTTCATGTTTGCCCAATCCCTGTCCAATCGGTTTCTTGTCTTGTCTTTCTTCTTCTTCTTCTTCTCTTCTTCTTCTCTCTTCTTCTCTCTCTCTCTCTCCTCTCTCTCTCTCTCTCTCTCTCTCTCTCTCTCTCTCTCTCAGTATGGGTGTATGTGAGTGCGTGCGTGCTTGCGTGCATGCGTGCGTGCATACGTGCGTGTGTGTGTGTGTGTGTGTGTGTGTGTGTGTGTGTGTGTGTGTGTGTGTGTGTGTGTGCGTGCGTGCGTGCGTGCGTGCATGCGTGTGTACGTGTGTGCGTGCGCGCGCGTGTGTGTGTTTGCTTTAACTCTTTGCCACCGCATGCCACTGAAAATATTCCCCTGTGCATTCTACTTTTACAGCCAACTTCTGCAAAGGCCTACAACTCCTAGTGCGATTTCCTATAAGGGCCATAACTCCAGTGTGATTTCAATACTGCTATATGGCTGTGAAACCTGGCAGCTGAAGACCACCCAGGAGAAGAAACTCGACGCTTTTGACACCAAGTGCCTACATAAGATCTTGGGCGTCAAACAATCAGACTTTATACCAAATAAAGAGGTCAGGCACAGATCCAAACAGCTCCCCGTGTCAACCATCGTCTGCAGACGGGCGCCTTCGCTGGCTGGATCATGTCTCGAGATTACCCTCTTCAAGACCTGCAAACCAGGCCATGAAATGGACCCCAGCAGGCCAGAGAAAAAGAGGACGACCCAGGATAAGCTGGCAACAGACAGTGGAACGAGACCTCAGACTCGTTGACAGAGGATGGAGTGACACCAACAAACTGGCTGAGGACCGTGTACAGTGGAGCGCCTCGACTGCCTCATGCGTCACAAGACATGGGAGCATCTAAGTAAACGCATTCTACATTTACAGCTAACTTCTGTCAAGGCCTACAACTCTGTCACCTGTAAAGACATTCTCCGGCTACTTAAAGTAAAGCGAAGGGCGGAAGGTCGTGCATACCCATCTGTAATAGCGCAATCTGTTCTACCAACATTGTTCAGGTTCTTGGTACTGCTACAGAACATCGTTTCAGCTGGAGCAGAAATCTAACATTGTTGTCGAACCTTCGTGTGACATGACAGTTCTGTCGCACTGGCATGAAAGGGTTGCATCCTCCCTTTCCCCTTCCCCCTTCTCACTCCCTTCTCCACCCTCTCTACCACCACCCTCCGCCTGTGAGTGACTGCTTTCTTTCCGTCTGTATGCGCACACACATTACTTTTAATGGCCATGAAGGTTGTGAAGGAACCTGGGATGTGGCCAAAGCGGTGATCCATTCAGTTGTTTGTGATGTGTGTGATGATGTTGTTTGTAATGTGTACCGATATTGTTTGTGATGTGTGCTGATGTTGTTTGTGATGTGTACTGATGTTGTTTGTGATGTGT
>JADBJO010013660.1:22500-32500 GCA_016801955.1 Conus betulinus
TGTGTGTAATGACGAAGGATAAGAGAGAGTTGTGCGAGTGACTATAAGAAGGATGATGGACTTCTGTGTGTGTGTGTGTGTGTGTGTGTGTGTGTGTGTGTGTGTGTGTGTGTGTGTGTGTGTGTGTGTGTGTGTGTGTGTGTGTGCGTGTGTGTGTGTGTGTGCGTGTGCGTGCGCGTGCGTGCGTGCGTGCGTGCGTGCGCGTGCTTGCTTTCATGTGCGCGCGCGCGCGCGCGTGTGTGTGTGTGTGTGTGTCTGTGTGTCTGTGTGTCTGTGTCTGTGTGCGTGCGTGAATGCTCGCGAGCGTACCCGCGCGCAATCGTACATATGCACGCCAACCTCAATTGGCCCACTATCTTTGCAACAACAATGAAGGTCACTGTGACATGTCAGCGATGATAACAGAATCACCACCCCACTGATATCAAAGTCTGTACACACTTGTGTGTCCCACTTACTTCACCGGCCGCTGACTCAGCGACGTGACACAGCTAAAAACGAGGGAAGATGAAAGAGGAAGGGGGTTGGGTGACGTGACAGAAGAGGCGTAGTCGCGAGGATGAAGGGGGGGGGGGGGGGGGGTAGTGGTGAAGAGAGAAGGGGGAGGATTAGGATATTTGTCTGATTGAAATTCCGCTGCTGACAGACATTGGTGGGAATTTTATGTGGTTTTTTCCTACAGACTGGAGAAGACATATTTGCCGGAAAATCCCTCGGTTTCGGTTTCGTATTTCGCATTGAGTCCGCGATATTTCGCACCTTGTTTTGAGTGTTTGTTTGTATTCCGGCATCTCGTCACTGACGCTGAAATCCGTTTCCGTCCCCTGAGATTCCGTCGTTCTCCCCGAGGAGGAAAGCGTCGTATTCGTACAGCGCCACCTATGTTTTGTCTGTGTCTGCGTGTGTGTTGTTTTCCTGTCCAACTGAATTGTCATATATGCAAACTTTTGCCAGGGTTAAATCCCTGGTCGCCCAGGGTTAACTCCCGTGTCCCCTACGGTTTAACTCCCTTGTCGACCAGGGTTAACTCCCTTGTCCCCAAGGGTTAACTCCCTTGTCGCCAAGGGGTTGGTTCGTGTCAACTAAAGAGCAGCTGTATGCGCGCGGGACTTGGGTTTTATCCTTTTGGTCCGGAAGCAGAAATAAGTAAATAATTGATCAATAATAGTTGACAAATTGATAAACAAATAAATGAATTCAAGACTTCAGACCGCCACTTTCAGGTCTTTTGGATAGGGGAAGAAAAACAACAGGGAAAAAAATCGTGAAAGACTAATACGGACTTCCGGTGCTCTCACTGCCAAGGTCAGGCGCGAATTGCATCCGGTTACCTTTGCACGAGCTATACTATTCAAGTAGTACAATAAAATAAAATTGGTCCTTTCTGACGGGTTTACTATTCAAATAGTCAGAATAAAATGAATTAAACACATTAAAGTAAAATACGATAGAATAAAAATGCTGTGTACCCCGCTATGAAGCTCTCGCTCTCTCTCTCTCTCTCTCTCTCTCTCTCTCTCTCTCTCTCACACACACACACACACACACACACACACACACACACACGCACGCACGCACGCATGCACGCACGGACGCACGCACGCACACACACACACACACACACACACACACACACACCATTTATAATACTTTAACCTTGTGAAGTAAAAAAAAACCTCAGGAATGGCACACAACGAGCATTCGCCCACAAACTGCTACATTGTCCGGCGATAGCAACTGTAGTGCTGTTTTTGCATAGCCATCCTGTTATCAAAAATTACTGTGAAAATATTCCCTCTTGAGAGCGACTGGAAAAACAGCATTCATTTCGTGCGCGTGCGTGCGTGCGTGCGTGCGCGTGCTTGCTTTCATGTGCGCGCGCGCGCGCGTGTGTGTGTGTGTGTGTGTCTGTGTGTCTGTGTGTCTGTGTCTGTGTGCGTGCGTGAATGCTCGCGAGCGTACCCGCGCGCAATCGTACATATGCACCAACCTCAATTGGCCCACTATCTTTGCAACAACAATGAAGGTCACTGTGACATGTCAGCGATGATAACAGAATCACCACCCTCACTGATATCAAAGTCTGTACACACTTGTGTGTCCCACTTACTTCACCGGCCGCTGACTCAGCGACGTGACACAGCTAAAAACGAGGGAAGATGAAAGAGGAAGGGGTTGGGTGTGACGTGACAGAAGAGGCGTAGTCGCGAGGATGGGGGGGGGGGGGGGGGGGGGGGTAGTGGTGAAGAGAGAGAGAGGGGAGGATTAGGATATTTGTCTGATTGAAATTCCGCTGCTGACAGACATTGGTGGGAATTTTATGTGGGTTTTTTCCTACAGACTGGAGAAGACATATTTGCCGGAAAATCCCTCGTCGGTTTCGTATTTCGCATTGAGTCCGCGATATTTCGCACCTTGTTTTGAGTGTTTGTTTGTATTCCGGCATCTCGTCACTGACGCTGAAATCCGTTTCCGTCCCCCCTGAATTCCGGTCGTTCTCCCCGAGGAGAAAGCGTCGTATTCGTACAGCGCCACCTATGTTTTGTCTGTGTCTGCGTGTGTGTTTGTTTTCCTGTCCAACTGAATTGTCATATATGCAAACTTTGCCAGGGTTAAATCCCTGGTCGCCCAGGTTAACTCCCGTGTCCCCTACGGTTAACTCCCTTGTCGACCAGGGTTAACTCCCTTGTCCCCAAGGGTTAACTCCCTTGTCGCCAAGGGTTGGTTCGTGTCAACTAAAGAGCAGCTGTATGCGCGCGGGACTTGGGTTTATCCTTTTGGTCCGGAAGTAGAAATAAGTAAATAATTGAATCAATAATAAGTTGACAAATTGATAAACAAATAAATGAATTCAAGACTTCAGACCGCCACTTTCAGGTCTTTTGGATAGGGGAAGAAAAACAACAGGGAAAAAATCGTGAAAGACTAATACGGACTTCCGGTGCTCTCACTGCCAAGGTCAGGCGCGAATTGCATCCGGTTACCTTTGCACGAGCTATACTATTCAAGTAGTACAATAAAATAAAATTGGTCCTTTCTGACGGGTTTACTATTCAAATAGTCAGAATAAAAATGAATTAAACACATTAAAGTAAAATACGATAGAATAAAAATGCTGTGTACCCCGCTATGAAGCTCTCTCTCTCTCTCTCTCTCTCTCTCTCTCTCTCTCTCTCTCTCTCTCACACACACACACACACACACACACACACACACACGCACGCACGCACGCATGCACGCACGCACACGCACGCACGCACGCACACACATACACACACACACACACACACACACACACACACACACACACACACACACACCCATTTATAATACTTTAACCTTGTGAAGTAAAAAAAAAAACTCAGTAATGGCACACAACGAGCATTCGCCCACAAACTCCTACATTGTCCGGCGATAGCAACTGTAGTGCTGTTTTTGCATAGCCATCCTGTATCAAAAATTACTGTGAAAATATTCCCTCTTGAGAACGACCACGGTCTGTCGTGAAACCTTGTTAAGACAATCGTCATGGCCTGCATGGAACTGGGAAAAACAGCATTCATTTCCTTACCTTATTCTCTGCCCTGATCCAGTCTTCCAGACCTGTGCTGGTCTCAGACGCACATACTAACAAGGATGACATTCAGGGGTAACGTGTACAAGAGAATGTAGGTGGTCCTCGTTAATGGTTTTTTTTTTTTTTTTTTTTTTTTGGAGGGGGGGGGCTCGTCGTCCCCCCCCCCCCCCCCCCCCCCGCCACCTCTTTTCCATTTCTGTAGCAGTATATATCATATGTCTTTCTTGTGTGCCTCTGGCTTCGAAATAACCTTACAAATGACACTGTCACGGACTGTTTATGAATCTTACCTCAGAAAAGGTTTTCTCTTTGATATCTTTCCTCCTCGGTTTGATACTTTTTTTTTTCTAAGACCACTGTGGGTTAGGTTGTGTGAAAATATTAAATCCATGCTCTAAAAAAATAATGAGGGTAACTGTTTGATTTTTAAAGAATTTTGTATCTTCAAATGGAATACAGTGATGCTCATAGATATTGCATCTAACAGTGTCTTTGAACGACGCATGCGCGTATTCTCTGCAGTGATGTATGTAAATGTCCCTGTTTATTTGTGTAAATTTAAAGCGGCTGAAAAGTCTTTCAAAAAGTCAACAGTTCAAATCGTGTCTTTATTTTCAAGAAATGAAGTTTGTAATGGAAATAAATTCTTGTGAGGAGAGAGGAGGGGGGGGGGGGGGGGGGGGGGGGGGGGGGGGGGCGAACAGCCATTTTTCGCTTACCTTTCTTTAGTTCAGGGTTTGACCACCACGATGCCATCTTGATTCGATTGTCTTCAAATTTCTGGCCTGCAGCGGTCAGAACCATGCGAAGGAACTCCCCTCTACCTCGCACTTCATCGAAGTAGTAGACTTTCGTGTCCGCCATATTTGTAGCCTCGGAATTACGTCAGTAGCGTTTTACTGGCTGTTGGTAAAGAAAAAAACACGACAAACATGCAAATGAACAAAACAGATGTTAACAGATGCCAAACTAAATTTCGCCTCCTTTACAGTCCCAGCTGTAGCGCGCTGCCTGATGTAACTGTATAATTTAGCATAATTGTTGTATATAAAATATAGACAACGAGCAATATTTAAATAATTTGTGTATCCGGCATTACAAATCTCTGAATACTGCATCGTTTGTCTGAATGAGTCACAATACATAAAACATGCATTCCAAGTCCAAACAAACCATGAATATCAATTTTGAAATATTTATACACAATAAGATTGTTCACAAAACACGGGTGAATTAATCGAATAAAAAAAAAAGCAACGATGATTTATCCAACAAAATAAAACCACTCCTTCTTCAACGCAACAAACGCTCAACACTTTCTTCTGCCTCGTGTCATCCTACGTATTATGCTTTGATGAGCTAAAACTGAATGGTTTAACCTCCCCACCCCCTCCCCCCTCCCCATCTCCTACCCCCTCCAGTACAAACGCTTCTTTCCGTCAAATATCAAGTACAGTATGGTTGCAGAGCTGAATGATCCCCCCCCCCCCCTCCCCCATCCCCCACCCCCTCCAGTACAAACGCTTCTCTCCGTCAAAAATCAAGTATAGTATGCTTGCAGAAAGTTCTGGGAATACTTTAACGTGACAATGCCATAGACTTAGATAACTCGATTTTTATGTTTCGATGAAAAGAAACGTTAGTGTGAAATATTGAGGATAATATGGTCGCATACATACTGTGAATACATGACAAAAAAATACAATGCCATAGATTTCAGTGACTCGATTTTAATATTTTGACGAAAAGAACGTTAGTATAGGATGGGGTACAAAAGGAAATCTTTCTATCAAGTATAAGCACAAAATGAAATAATTTCTGCTGCCGGTTCAGAACTTCCATTGCCCCCCACGTTGCAGTTTTGGCGTCCTTCATTTTATACACTGCTGAACGGGAAGTGACAAGTATGGACAAACCTAAAGTTCAGGGATTCCCTATTCCAAAATCCGTTTATCAAAAAGTTTCCTGTGAAAGAATTCGTGTTTTCCACCCGTTAAATGTGAAGGCCGAAAGAGTGGGTATTTGCCAGCTTGTGTGTTTATTTGGCATTAGTAGAACAGTTAGAGTGTTTTCCCATCAATTTCGCTCTCATTTTCGACACAAACGAACACGAAGGAGAAAAAACCATATTCATGTCCAAATGTCGGAAGAAGGAGGCTCGGTAATCTTGAGGTTTGCCAAAATGCAACTACATTTGTTTGTAACTAGATGTTGGCCGGTATCACACGTAACGCATCTCTTTTCGTGGAAAGTGGAAAATAGTACAGAAGAATGATGTAACGGTGGTGAGAAATTTTCCCACACACTTCTTGGAAACGTCCTTGTTTGCCTGAGGTCCTTAACGAAAAGCAACATCCCAGACAGAGGTCTGTAGGGAATCATAGACCTATCCCCAATGTATGTATGTATGTATGTATGTATGTATGTATGCATGCATGTATGTACGTATGTATGTATGTATATCGTTCGCGGTCCAAGATCGTTCAGTACAACTTATCTCAGTGATCCCAGGCTCATGCAAGGAAAAAGCTCCTTCAACATGCTCCGGGGGGGCACACAAAGCGATGTAACCCTATTAAACCTCTCCTGTAACGGAAATCCGTTTGTGGTTGGTCGACATGCTCTCCTGTGATGGGAATCCATTTGCGATTCGTTAGCGTATATTCAGTGCACTCCCGATTTTGTTCAGGAAACACATTTGTTTGCCCTGACACGATCGTTACAGACAAGTTCACCCGGCTCTGAAAATACGGGAGCGAACTTCGGGGCCAAGAGACTGCTTACAGTTGATTTCACAGCCTATACAAAACAGTTTCAAGGTCAGCGGGACTAACGACCTGTGTAGGCTGAGCATCAGTGAGTAGCAGAGTCGTATTCCGCGGGGTTTGGGGATACGTTTTCTCACTTGAAATGAAAAATCATTCACATTATGAATTTCAGTGTTTTTATCCGTTTTTTTATCAATGATTTTTTAAGGTGCAATCTGCAATAACACTGATTTCTGTGGGAAGAAATTTGTAGAGTTCGAGTTATTGAAAACAAAACGAAACCAAACAAAACCGGCAAAAACGAAAAACAAAAAGCGTTAGGACAAGTGAAAGTCCACAATTAAGCTACGCAATATCAATATCCTGTAAGGTCAAGGGAACGACACCTTGCATACGCTGCCTTGGCTTTGACCTTGACCTGAAAACTTAACTGTTCCCGCTTTCTTTTACGTTCAGGGACAGGAAGCTGGCGATCATTTGCAATACTTGGGCACGTCCTGTCTAAATACACCTGTAGTTCCATCCCATTACTCTGGAGATAGCTAACAGGGTACACGGAACTTTATAGTTGTCCCTTTCTCCCGTTGACGGGAAGAGAGCTGGCGGTCCTTCTCTCTGTGAGAACATGAATTGTGCAGAGTACCAAGACCACTCAGGTTGCCCAGAACAACTGAGGGGTTAAGAGATACGGGCAAATAGGACGTGAACCTCACCATTCACAGACCGGCCAGGGGACGTAACAGATTATGGTGGACGAGCAAAATAAATGAATAAATGAAAAAGATGACTTAGGTACATAAATCGATAAGATTTTCTGTTTGACTTTGAACGCTCAAGCCCCCCCCCCCCCCCCCCCCCCCCCCCCCCCCCCCCCAAAAAAAAAAAAAAAAATCTTGTTTGCTTCAAAGATAAATAAAGATTTATCGAAATGAGCTAAGTTTGTTCATGCGTTGTTGTTCATCTATGTAGCTTGAATTTATACACAATATATCAACATTCGTGTCGGACTACGCGAATCGCCCACTAGATTGGCTTGGAAACTATGGGCTAGTCCGCTCCAAACCTACCCGTACCACTCTGCGTTAGAGCCCTGTACCCCGGTACAGACGCCACCACCTGCCCCTCCTTTCCTCCCCCACCTCCACCCCACCTCTTCCCTGACCTCACATGACCTCGGAATCTCTGAAACCTGAGAGCATGAGTGAGTGAAGAGAAGGTTATTGCGCGGGTTTCTGTTACAGTATAACACAACCTTAAACTGAAACATGCTTTGCAACATGTGCGTGCCTGATAATACT
The DNA here is from genome assembly GCA_016801955.1 of Conus betulinus. Classification (NCBI taxonomy): domain Eukaryota; kingdom Metazoa; phylum Mollusca; class Gastropoda; order Neogastropoda; family Conidae; genus Conus; species Conus betulinus. The sequence goes on from JADBJO010013660.1 coordinate 30,144, forward strand.
TCTATTTGTAAAAATTCGTGGGGGTTCTTTTTTTGTTCGAAGTGTAATGACTACGGGTGGAAGTCAAAAATGGAAATTATGATTATTGCAGCGGAAGTTTAAACATGGAGATCAATTTCAAAGCACTCAGCCGCCAAAGAAACGCAATAAACACTAGAGTAACAAATATCGACCACCTGGAATTATTCGGGCGGGACGATTTTTTTTTTTCATCTTTGCCAAACTTGAAGGGGGCACAATAATACCTGACTTGCACATGCATTCAATTCGCTTTGTCAGAATGTCTCTTGTCCCCCCCCCCCCCCCCTTCCTTTCCCTCCTTAACCCTGTGCACCTCCCTCTCCCTCCTCCCTCCTCGTCATGGTGACGGGATATCTGAGAGTGAGTTGCTTAGGCATTTTCACAAATCATGCGCCACTACTTATTACTTTTCTGTCACTTAATTTGACTCTGCATTTTTCCCCCCCCCCCCCCCCCCCCCCCCCCCCCCTCCCCGTTTCTAAGCTCCTTAACCATCATCCGAGAGAGAGAGAGAGTAATGCTAATGCTGGCTGCACAAACTAAGAAACACCGACTCGACGGGCCATGCTAATGTTTGGTCGTCAGTTTTGGGCGTTGTGTTACATATACTGACCCTTCACTCCACCCCCACCCCCCCCCCACCCCGCTGTGTGTGTGTGTGTGTGTGTGTGTGTGTGTGTGTGTGTGTGTGTGTGCTTGCATGTGTACGTTTGTAAGTGTGTGTGTGCGCGCGGGCACACGCCTTTGTGTGTGTGTGTGTGTGTGTGTGTGTGTGTGTGTGTGTGTGTGTGTTTGTTTGTGCGTGCACGCATGTGTGCGTGTATGCATGCGTTCGCGCGCGCGCGCGCATGTGTATATATGTGTGTGTTCCCATAAATGCTTGCATGCACGCGTGCGTGTGAGTGAGTAAGTGTGTGTGTGTGTGTGTGTGTGCGCGCGCGCGCGAACACATGTGCTTGAAATTTTTCGATAAGTGTGAGTGCAAGAATTCTCATATATTTGTTTATCAATATATGCAGAGCTACATCTGTGTCTGCATCCGAGTGTAAGAATATACGCGCATGTGCGCGCGCTTTTGTGTGTGTGTGAGAGAGAGAGTGAGAGAGTGTGTGTGTGTGTGTGTGTGTGCGCTCGCTTGCGTTCATTTGTGTGCGTGTGCATGAATGTGTGAGTGAGCGTGTGAAAGACAGCCGTTGAACGTCACGGGTTTTTTTTCGGGCCGGTCGATGGGTCAACGTAACGGCGGACATGACCAGGTCATGCTGACCCCACAACATTCGCTGGACACTCAGAAATGTCCTGGATTAGTTGGTCAGTCCCGCACACCTCTTTTAAATGCGATGATGGCAGAAACGAACGACTCATGACTTTTTTTTTTAAAACACATGACTTTTTTAAATCAGACACTTGAGTAACCGTATACTCTCGTTGATTCTTCTTTTTTTTTAATTGTCTTCTGATTTTCCCGCTTTTGTGGCCCACAGTCCTGTCTTTATTCTAGAGGGTCTTTCTTTCTTACACGTTTAAATAAAATCTTTTGAAGGGTGGGAATCACAGTTAGTAACATGCCACCTTCTTTTTTCTTTCTTTTTCTTTCTTTTTTTTTTCTTCTGTAACCTGCGAATGAAACTGGAAGTGTGATGTCATTGTACACTGTCGAGGAGAAGTAATTGTTGAAGGAGTTATTCCCCGTTCACTTTTTAAAACTTAGACTCGCAAAACACGAAATACCACAATTTGTATCGCTAGAAAATTGTAATATTTTTCACATGATCACATTCCATCGTAGGTATTTTTCTTCGTTCGTAACAGTAAATTCTCAATGTGTACGCTTACTGAAGATTTCTTATGATTTTGTCAATAATATGAAAACATCGTGGATGCATCTACCTCAAGCATGGGGGGTAAAACTTAGTACGGACGAAACGAATCACTGCGCGTGCATATAATGATCTTGGCGACAGATACCACAGCTGCTGATTGATTTGGATCAGCCTCGCAGATATATCCCAAAATGTAATGGGTTTGCCCCTATCTTTACATGAAGTTTTGTCAAAATTGGTTCATTGTTTTTATGCAAAATCTTGTGTGTCAAGGAACCAGCCTATAGACGCTGGCAAAAACATAATTTCTGGGCCGACGTAGCAAACTAGGCCAATTCGCAATCAACAACATTTAGGTGCAACATTAACAAATGAATGTTATCAGAAAGTAAATTAACAGAAGTTAAACAAAAAACCAAGTCAGAACACTTTCAATGTTATAAAATAGACACGTTTAAGGACATCCAAAGAAAAGAGAAACATGAAAGAGACCAACAAACAAATATTCCAAGC
>JADBJO010013660.1:47500-51416 GCA_016801955.1 Conus betulinus
CCTCTCCTTCCTCCTCCTCCTCCTCGACTGCGCTCTCCTTCTCTTTTCTTCTTCTTCCGTCCTTTTTCTTCTTCTGTCCTTGCTTTCTTCTTTTCCTTCTCTTTCTTCTTCTTTCTTCTCTTCTCTTCTTCACTTCTTTCTTTCTCCTTCTTCCTCCTGCCCTCAATCTCCTCCTGCTCCTCGCTCCCTCTCCTAAACTCCTCCTCCTCCCCACCTCCTTCTTTCTTTCTTCTTCTTCTTTCTTCTTCTTTCTTCTTTCTTCTTCTTCTTCTTCCTTGTACTTCTTCTTTTTTCTTCCTCTTCTTCTTCTTTCTTCCGTGCTTCTTCTTCCTCGGTCGGGGTTCGGGTCCTTCTTCTTCTTCTTGACTTCTTCTTCTTCTTCTTCTCTGTCTTCTTCTCTTCTTTTCTTCTCTTCTTCTTCTTCTTTCTTGTCTGCTGCTGCCTGTTTGTCTGTCTGCCCTGTCTGTCTATGCTGTCTGTCTGTCTGTCGTCTGTCTGTCTGTCTGTCTGTGTGTTTGTCAGTCTGTCACTGTTTGTTCCGTTTGTCTGTCTGTTCGTCTCTGCCCATCTCTGCTCTTTCTCTGGTCTCTCTCCGGATTCTGCAACATTCCCAAACGGATTCTCTCTCTTCCCACTCCTTCTCTCCCTCTCTCGTCTCAATCTGTCCTCTCAACGTATTGTATGCTAACATAATTGTCAACTACATAGACAGGCACAACATTTCACAGCACCGACACTGCACGCAACATACACGCGCGCAGCTGCGCGTCGTCGCAGCGCACACAGAGCACACGCCACGAACAGCGACCATCTACAGCACACCACACAACAAGCCAGACCCACGACTACACGCACTGCACTGCACGCACGCACGCAACGCACCAACGCTCGCAGCACGGCCAACTGCTCACTACGTGCGCAGCACCACATCACACCACGCACTCGCTCCGCACGGCGTCTATCCACCCACACATGTACGCACGCAACGCACCGCTTGCAGCGCGCTCACATGCGTGCGGGTGAGCGCCCGCACCGCGCAGGCAGCACTACACACACACACACACACTACACACACACAACACACGACGCATGCGTGCACACTTCACCGTCACGCACTGCATGCCACCGCACGCACACACAAGGCACTCAACACACTACCCGCCCGAGCACACACAGACACCCTCACACACACACACACAGCTAGCACACAGCACATCACACAACACACCAATACTACACACACAGCGTCGCGCGTGCGTTGCGTCGCTGCGGCCTCTCTCGGCACGCAGGTTACGCACCGGTCGCAACAGCGGTAGCATGCACCACATACACCGACGCGCGCGCGTGCGCGCCGCGCACACACAGACACACACACACACACACCTACACAACACACACACACCACACACCCACATGCACACACGCACTGCACGCACCCCCTCCCCCCCACACCCCCACACCACACAACACACACAGCGATTCCGCTCGCCGCACGGCGTGCGGTCGTAGTGAGTTGTTGTGTGTGTGTGTGTTGTGTGTGTTTGTGTGTGTGTGTGTGTTTGTGTGTGTTGTGTGTGTGTGTATTGTTGCGTGTCGATGTGAGAGGGGAGAGGATTTAGAGAGAGAAAGAGAAGAGAAGAGAGAGAGAGAGATAGAGATAGAGAATCGTAGGGGAGTGTTCTTTTGCGACAAGAACGTTTATCGCTGCGCGAAAGAAGGGTAAGAAAATATCGGCGCGTGAAGGGCTAAAAAACAGTTTGGATCAAGGGCCAGGACTCGATAATGAAGACGACCCATAAGAAACCGGGCCCTTCCCTCCCGCCCCCTTCGGGCTCCCCGCCCACCCTACTCTCCTTCCCCCCCCCTCGCACCCCCCACCACCACCCCCCGCCTCTACAACTGTACGTTCATCCCCTATCGCCCTTCTAGCGCATCCCCACCTCTCGTCTGTCTTTCCCTGTCCTGTCTGTCTCTACATCCCTCTCTCTCCTCTCTGGATGTCGTCCTGTCTCTCATCTCTCCTCTATCTGCCTCTCAGTCTCTGGTGTGTCTGATCTATCCTCTCTCTTCATCTCCCCTCTCTTCTCCACTCTCTCTCGTCCTCTGTCTCTTCACATCTCCTCTCCTCCTCTCATCACACAACACAACACACACACACACACCACACCCACACACTACACACGACACAACACACATCACAGCACCCCTAACCTCTTCAAATTTCCTATATACAAAAAACACAGGGATAGAGAGGAGAGGGGAGGAGTGAGAGACAGAGCAGATGAGACAGACAGACAGACAGATGGGGGAGGTGGTGGGTGAGCAGGGGTTAGGGGTTCTGTTACAGCTATTTTGATTTATAGTTCACAACCCGGAGTCAAAGCATCTCCTTCCACCCGTCTAGCTCGGTGAGATTGGATTTGTTGTAGCCAACGTTACAGTTTGTTTATCTGCTTTATTCTGTTTGCTGCATTTAGGATTTTTTTTTTTTTTCCGACTGCTGTCGTGTGCAGAATGTGTAAGTATGGGTATGTAGGTACTGGTTTTTTATATTTCTATGTGTGTTCGGTTTTTTAGCCTACCTAGTTATTCGTTTACTTTACTTTTGTTCTTGTTTGAAGTTTGCTGGGTATTTAGTGTGGTACTGTTGTTGTTGTTATTGTTGTTGTTTTTGTTGTTGTGCTTTTGTTGTTGGGTGTGTACGCGCGTTGTTGTGTTTTTTATTGTTGTTGTTTCTGTTGTTTTTGTTGTTGGGTGTGTAACGCGCGCGCGCGTGCGGTGTGTGTGTGTCTGATCTGTGTATGTGTATGTGTGTGTGTGCGATGTGTGGTTGTGTGTGTGTGTGTGTGTGTGTGTGTGTGTGTGGTGTGTGTGTGTGCACGCGTGTGTGTGTTTATGTTTGTGATGCGTGCGTGTTTGTGTGTGCGTGCATGTGTGTGCTTGGTGCATGCCTCTGTGTGTGTGTGCGTGTGTTTGTGTGTGTGGTTTGTGTATGTGTTGTGTGTGTGTGTGTGATGTATGTGTGTGAGTGTGTGTGTGTGTGTGTGTGTGTGTGGCTGTGTGTGTGTGTGTGTGTGTGTGTGTGTGTGTGTGCTTTGGTGTGTGCATGATCCTAAAAATCTGTTTTGCATTTTCTTAATTGCTACTAAGTCTTCCTAATTCAGGTATATTCAAACATTTTTCTTCTTGTCATAAAGGTTTACTTGTGTCATGATAACAGAAGAAAAAGATGTGATCGACCATTCACATCTTGGCTCTGATAGGAATTGCCTAGATATATCCAGTTTAGGGTCTACCATCACCAGAGATTGATATGACTGGATGCCTATATTGAGTGGATGGCAGCTTATTTGTGAATGATGGGGAAACATGGGTTTTGATTTTAGCCACAATTCACGATTTGGGGCACCATGCGGTATCCTCCTGTAAAGTAATTGTTGAATGTCTGAATTTGTGTGCTATCGACTACTTGCGTTGTTCACGGGTAAACAATCCTGGCGCTTAGCAAGAATTGCAGCATGATTATATTATTTCAGTATCAAAACACAGGTTTTGCCGGAGAGAGCTTGGAACTGTGGTGGGGTTGGGGTAGTAAGTGAACAGTCACTCAGTGGAAAGCAAGTGTGAGTATGATTGTCTGGTGTTATGTTTTAAAAGGCGGTCCCTGCAATTGGGCAGGTCTTGCTGTGTTTTAGCATTGGGATGGTTTTTAAATAAAGCCGAAAATTTTGGGCAATACAGTGGGGTTTGTTGAAAAAAAATAATTTACTATCTCATCCACTAAATTTTATATAGAGACAGAATATTTGCGAACAATTGCCCGTTGTTCTGCTTATCATTCCCTAGGATGATGGTTATTTGGGTGCTGAAAAAAAAAACCTGCAATTATAAAGACATGGTCGCGGGAAAGTCTGTG
>JADBJO010013661.1:0-7500 GCA_016801955.1 Conus betulinus
AGGCACTGGTGTTGTTGCTGCTGCGGTTTGTTGTGATGCTGCTGCTGTGGCTACTTTTTATAGTTGACACATGGTTTTTGAAATAAGCATATCACTAAGAGTATGTGAGTGTTGTAACAGGAGAGAAAAAAAATCACAACAAACTGTTTCTCTTTGAGTCAGCCAAACATGGTGGTGTGTTTCTTCAGATTCCGGTAAATTGACATGCTATATCGTTTTTGAGCTTAATTGAAAAAAGTAAACTTCATGCCGCTCCACAAAGCAGAATGATTTCCCTGGATGAATGTAATATATTGCAGATGATATATCCTGATAGTTTCGTTACGTGAGCAATATTCCTGGAGCGAGGATTGCGAATTGCTCGCTTTCTGCACAGGCGAGATCTGTGACCTCTGTATCTCACTTACGTAGTTTGCTTGTTTTTCAGCATTATGCTCAAACTTTGACTCAGATTTCAAGTTTCTCTCCATGTACTAAAGAAGCTTGAAAACTAAACTGTTAATCGTGTATGGTTTTAAATCAAAAGATAGTATCGAATAGTGTTCGGCGGGGGAAAAGAGCTACTGGTCAAGGATCCGTCATCGGCGCTCAACACATACATGACTTTGGTGTTTTTATACCTACCATGAAAAACACATAAGGGACATCCAAGTAAAGCAGATCAGAGTGAAAGGTACTCTTCAAGTGTTGAACACAAGCCTTTTATTCCAATCAAACAGTGGATAGACAATTTCCTTATATCTTTAGCAGAATCTGAAATTAAGGTCCCTAATCACAGGTCGACTCTTTTCTAGAGGGCTCGACGACCTGTTCTCATTACATTCCTTCCTACTCCTCTTTTAAACATTTCCTGCGAAAGGTTTCACAAAGAGCAAAAACAGGTATAGAAAACTATAGAATATTCTTATGCCCCACTGTCTTTATACCAGATTGCATGTGTCTCAATGCTTGGGTGAAAATCTGCGGCAAATTAGGACTTCAGAGGGGGCAGGCAATGTGTAATATTGCAGACAAATAACAGGACACACACAACTTTGCCCAAAGCCCAAAGGCAACCAACACGAGGCCAAACATAATAGTAAACTAACGGATCCAGTCCTAAGTCGGTTCTCCTTTCACGTCATTCTCCTCTCCACACTCGACCTTTCCCGCCATTACCTATAGAGCACCCCCACTGAAAACCGCGCCTTTCCAGGAAGCACACCAGTCCGGAGCAGGGAGGCACAGACGATGATGATATGAGGAGTCCAACAACCCCAGTAAACCTGTTTGAGGATGTGACTAGCTCCCAGTCAGTAGCAGCGGCACAGTGGCTGTAGTTACTCTGTCATAATCATTTTGACGTGATGACAAACAAACTTGATAATGGACTATTGTTCTGTGACTACTTTAAAGCTTACTAATATATATATATATATATATATATATATATATATATATATATATATATATATATATATGTGTGTGTGTGTGTGTGTGTGTGTGTGTGTGTCCATGTGCATACACATAGATAGATAGATAGATGGATAGATAGATAGATAGATAGATAGATAGATAGATAGATAGATAGATAGACAGACAGATAGATGTGGGTCAAATAGCTTCACTGCATTGTGGAAGTCTCGGGAGAGACAAAGGCTGAGGGAGTAAACCCTGAAAGAAAACCCGTAGTGGAACCTCTAAGGCAGTAGTTTTACACACACCATAATACCTCCCAGCAACTCCTGCTGCTGCGCTCGCACCATACTGTAATGGCTATACCATTCCGTTGGACACTGTCAGAAAGGCTGAGGGGAGGAGAGGGGGGGGATTCTGGAGATTGGGCACCCCAAGTCCTTCATACACTTCACCCAGGCCTGCGCCAGGAGATGTCACTCCAGTGCCGCTGTCCAAGCGACAAAAACAACACGAGAGACAGCAGTTACAGCTTAGGAGCTCAATGCGTATTGACGTAAGCTCAAGCGCTACGGGTTGTGTCTTCGACAGTGGAGGGACCACTGGTCAGCTACCACCCGCCTCAAGCTGGGCAGCCCTCAGCCAATAACGCCAGTCTGCCTGCTTCAATGGGTGCTTGGAGCTAAGGACTAAGACCGAAAGCAGACTGTAAACCCTGCACAGAGCAAAGAAGATAGAAGAAGGAACAAAAATCACCAGCCATGACGGCTGGCAACTTTGAACTTCACAGCGATGGGTCCTAACATTTGTTTGAGCTCCAGCAAGTTGATGACGCCAGTATAACGACCATTAACGACTGTGAGCTGAAGTGGTCCAACATTGACATCACTACGCTGCAAGAGACAAGACTCCTTCAATGGCAGCCTCTGCGAGAAGGACTACACGTTCTTTTGCTAAGGACTGGAGCCAGAGGAGCACCGACTGTGTGGTGTCCAATTCACAGTGCGAAACTTTCCTGTCCGTAGTTGAACCACCTTTCAAAGGGACAAGTTGAATTCTCTCTCTGTGTGGCTCACAACCTCTCCTGGACCAACAACAATCCTTAGTGTCTATGCCCCCACATTCTGCTCTACAGATGAGACTAAGATGAGTTTTATGAAGTGCTGGAAGGCAAGAGCAGAGAGGCACGTGCTAAAGAATACCTGTTCTTGCTCTGGGATTTCAACGCCCAGCATTGGCAGCTGGCAAGCTCAACAAGAACGCACAGCAGCTGCTTGAGTTTCCGTTTCTTCCACGACTTCTGTCCAAACCACAACACAGAATGTCCTGGAGGTATCCTAGATCCCATCACTGGCATCAGCTGGACTTCGTGATCACCCCCCAAACTCATGCTCAACCACATGGTTATCACCCGCAGCTACCACAGTGCTGACTGCGACACTGAGCACTCGCTGGTTTGCAGCAAAGTGCGTCTTCAGCCCAAGCAAATCCACCACTCCAAGTTCAACAATGACGTCCTCAAATCAACACAGCCATGACGTCAATGCCCAAACTGCACGGACATTTCGCCAAAGCCATTGCCAAGGCCCTAGAGGATTGCCTGACAGACAGCACTTCAACATGGTGGAACCACATCCACGACACCATCCACCAATCTGTCTCAAACGCACCTTTGGGAAGAGAGCGAGGACGAATGGAGACTGGTTTGGAGCAAGAGAAAGAGTCTGCCATTGCTGTTAAGCAAGCCACTCATCATTGATCACAAGAGGGAGCCCTCTGCAAAGACACTGGATGGACCCCAAAAAGCTTGCAACAACGCCTAGCAGACTGCCTGTAAATGTGCCCAATGAGCACTGGGTGGACCTGTGCCACAGCATTCCAGATCCAACCGCGGCAGCATCCACCCCATGTACCAGGCATGTCGAAAGTGTTCGGCCCACAGCGCCATCAAGATCGTTCCAGGATATGTCATCACCGTGGCTAAAGCAAATAGATGGAGAGGTGGGCAGAGAACTACCAGGAAACTGTACTCCAGGAAGAACTCAGTCATTCATACAGCCATTGAGAACGCTACCCTCCTGGATGCCATGGATGAGCTCGATGCCCCACCCATCATTGAGGAACTCAGCAAGGCCATCGACTCGCTGGTTTGTGGTACAGCTCCAGGTAACAACGGCATCCCCTCCAACAGTCATCGGAGCCAGCAAGAAGAGCTTCATGAGTTTTTCTGCTGAAGTTGTTGGGAGGACGGACCGTGCCCCAGGACACATGCGATGCAAACATCGTCATGCTATACCAAGGACAAAGGAAAACTGCAGTGGTTGCAACAACTATCGCGGAATATCCCTTCTCAGCGTTGTTGGCAAAGCTTTTTGCCTACGTTCGTTTTCAACAGGCTGCAGCTTACTACTCGTCGAACGAATGTACCCAAAGGCACATTGTGTGCCTCCACATCTGCGAGGTCGGACGATTGACATGTTGTTCTTCTTGAGGCAGCTACAAGAGAAGTGCCGCCATCAGAGACCACCCTTAATCATCGCCTTCATCGCCCTCTCAAGGCGTTCGACATGGTCAGTAGATCAGTCCTCTTCATCTTACTACACCGTGTTGGATGTCCCCCTCAAGTTCCTGACCTAGTGACGATTATGTCCTTCCATGACAATATGAATGGCACTGTCCAGTACGACTGCTAATCTTCAGACTCCCCATTCAAAGCTGTGTCAAATATATATGTAGAAAGAAACTCGTGTAGAGCGTGGCAGCAGAGAGTCCTCAGAAGAGAAGCCCCCTTCAAGTGAGTGTTTCGGCCCTTATCTCCTGACACTCTAGGGGGGTTGGGCCACCCCCGGTTCATGACTCCGGATGTCCCTCTGCTGACCCCCTTTTTTTTCCCCATCTTTCAGGGCTTTGGTTTTTTCCCTCCCTGCAACTGAGAGCTGTTTCATGAGGCTGTATGCAGACGTTCCCACAAAACCCCCTAGCTCCAATTTCTGCAGTGAGGACTTTGACCTGATAGCCTTCTCTCCTCAGGCTGTTTGCCAGATCAGCATACTTTTCAGTCTTGTAGATCTGAGCTGCCTCCATTCTGTTCTCATATGGCACCGTGAGCTCGATCATGATCAGCTGCTTGGTTGACTGAGAGTGTAATACTATGTCTGGTCTCATGCCACTCTTGCTGATAATCTCTGGGTGACTATTCCATTCTGGGAGGTCTGCTGTGCACTCCCAGTCATCTGCCCCCCGTCCAGCAGACTCTGCCTGCATGTTCCGAGTGGCACTGTTGTTCTTCTTGGCCATGATTCGCTTGCCTCCTGCCGTGAAGAATGTTGCGGGTGCTTTTGGAGTCCTGATTTTCCTTTTTTGTGGTGTTGGTACTAGCCCAGACTACTACTTGTACAATCTCTTTGAGCACTTGGTGGTGTGCTCTCCATTGTGTACCTTCCTTGAGCCAGGGCTACTTTACATGAGCTTAGGACATGCTCCACTGTTTGTTTTTTCATGGCAAAGGGGGGCATGAAGGATCGTCTGTTTTTCCCCCCCACTTCACCAGGTTTGCATTTGAAGGCAGAAGGTCATATGCAGATCTGAGAATGAAGCTGATCCTGAGAGGGGGCCATGTGCCAAATGTCATTCCAAGTGAGACTTCTTTGGAGTGCATTCCCACGTTGTCCATTGCCCTTGCTGGCTCTGCTGGACTGCTTTTTGGAGTCTTTGTTGGTCTTCTTCTTTTCTCATCTCCTGAATCATCATGTCTCTTTTGGCTTTTCCTTTGGCCTTTGACCACCATTCAGTTTTTGGTCACCCCCAGTCCTTGTCTGTTGGTCTGTGTGTGTCCTGTTATTTTCTCTGATCTTGAGACTTTCTTTTGCAGAATCCATCGCCTCTTGAACTTTCCCATTTCTGCCTGTCTTCAGCTGGGGCTTGATTTGCTTCAACCACCTTGTCTCCTGAGTCCTCCAGCATGCTTTGAAGTCTGATCTTCCCTGCTTTATATTCCTCCAGGATGGATTTCAGTGGTAGTTTCAGCTTTGCTTGGCGACAGTATATAGCGCTATGTCAGTCAGACAGGGTGGGACACCAAGCCATTTCCTTGTGAACTTGTTGATTTTGGATTCCATTGCCTCCACTATGCTGGTGCAGATGTCGTATATCATCAGAGGCCATAGGAGCTTTGGTATCAGCATGAACTGCAGACACCAGACCTTGTATTTGCCAGGGAGCCCACACTGGTCAATGGTCTCCAAGCCTTTCTTCCGACATCTGTTTGGTTTTCTTTTGCTCTTCGTGCTCTTTCTTTGTGTCTTTCAGCGTATCATCATACCATCTTCCAAGGCTCTTGACTGGCTCTTCTGTACTGTTGGAATGGTCCTGGTTTGGCAACACTGAAGACCACAGATTCGGGCCACTTTTCCTTTCCTCAGTGAGAGACTCCGTGATTTCTTTGGCTTGAACTTCATTCTGGATGAGGCAACTATGTCGTCCAGCCTCTCCAGCACGTGACGTGTCTCGTCTTCTCTGGATGAAATCACTGTAGTGTCATCCATGAAGGCCTTGAGAGGGGGCATCTTGTATCCATCGCCAAGAGTGGGGCATCTTGTTTGTCCGCCAAGGTCTGTTTGTCTTGCGTTGCTTGTTCCTGCTTTCAAGATGACTTCCATTGCCAACACGAACAACAGTATTGGGAAAATGGCACAGCCCATTGCAATGCCCTCCTTCCAAGTTGATCCAATCTGTTGTGTACTCCTTGGTAGAGAACCGCATTGAGAAGCCATTGAAGTACTTTTCTTCTTGAGCATGTCGCGGATGTTCTTTGGCACATGGTACATCTTAAGAGCCAACTGTATCATCTCATGGGGTACAGATCCATATGCGTTTGCCAGGTCCGAGCCACACTACGTCCAGGTCTCTCTTTTCTGTTTTTTTTGCTCTTTGGATTGCGTCCCCAGATCATTGTGGCGTGTTCTACACAGCCAGCCCACGCCTGGAATGCCACCTTTCTGGACTGACACATCCAAGTACTTGTTTTCCATGAGGTACTTGGTCAGCCTTGCTGCCATGACAGAGAAGAAGATTTTTTCCCCTTCGACGTTCAGTAGTGATATTGGCCTGAACTGGCTGATGTCACTTGAGTTTTGCTCTTTGGGGATGTACACACCATCTGCCGTCATCCACTGGCCGCTGATCTTCTGATTTTCTCCAAGCTGATCGCAGCAGCCTGTGGAGCCACTCCAGCACCTTGGGACATTTCTTGTACAGCTGGTAAGGTATTCCGTTTGGCCCTGGTGATGATTTGGCTCTGGCTTTGTCCGACCACCTTCTTGATTTCCGCCGCCAACGTTGGAGGCTTGTCATTGAACTGTTCCTCAGGGTTGGTTGGCCACACCAGACCTTGAATGTCGAGTGGTGCTTTTGCTCTGTGAGTCAGAGTATGTTTTTTCTCAGATGCTGCTCAAGAACTCCTTTGTCCACACTTAGGGTCCCAGATTTTGGCTGCTCAAAACAGAGTTCTGGCAAACTGGAAGGGGTCTCTGAAGAAACGCTCTTGTGTCTTCTTCTTTTTTTTGCTTTTCCTTTCCTCGCAGATTCCGCTTTGCTGAGGGCGCTGTGTTTTGCTTTCAGGTCTTCCCAGAGTTTTTTCCAAGCCTTGTGTTTTTCAGCTGGCAGAGCAGTCTTCATTTTTGCTTCTTGAGGTTTTTCTTTTTTGGACCCTGATCTTGTCCATCTCTTCTTGGCGTCTGGATTTCTTTGGAGGTGTTTTCTCTTTGGGTAGTTTTGCTCCATAGGCGTCTCTACATGTGGCATACACAATGTCCCCATATGTGGCTAGTTTGTGTTCCAGGGTGCTTTTTCCCTATCAGTGCATCGAGTCTTTGGACGATTTTTGCATCCACGTTTCTCCCATCATCTTCAGTCTCGTTTGCTCGTGCTCGTGGCAGGTTGAGTTTCAGGCGCCTGGCATCGAGGGCCTGTGCAAATTCCTCATCCGAACCAACAGCGTGGATGTCCTTGGCACTGTGGTTTAAATCCTGGCCTTGGTCTTCCGACGTCTTATTATCTGCTGATGCAGTGCGCTGCTGCTCATTCAGATGAGTTTTTTCACACATC
>JADBJO010013661.1:10000-32500 GCA_016801955.1 Conus betulinus
CAGGAAAAACCACTAAGTCCCAACCTAGCCCACTATTCAAAATACCCACTCCCCACAGAAGAGAAATAGGAGGAGAAATATTATAACATTGAATAACAGGTTCCCCACAACTCAAAATTCGTGTACCAGTGTTGGAAACACAAAGTAAAAAAGAAAAAAAAAATGCCAACTTCTTTACATTAAAAAACAAAGTCAGGGATTCCCAAATTTTCCAGAACCTAGCCCACTTCCCCCACACACAACCAACAGTCCCCTTCAAACGTCTACAACGCTTGACCTGGTAGAAGGCTGGCTCCAAGTGTGGTCCAGAGGGTTCAACTCGGGGTGTGATTCTTGGGCTGTAGAATCAAGGCAGGGTAGAAGGTGTTTGACGAATTATGCCCGACACTGGAAACAGCTATTGGCTGACCCCCACAGTTTGTTCCTGGGATGCTAATTGCAAAAGGAAAAAAAAAACATACGGTATCTTACATTGCTGTTTAAAATGTAGACTGTCCTTCGTCAGAGAAAGTGTGGGGGGTGGTAGGTGTAGCAGTGGAAAAGTCAGTGGAAGAGTTAACAGTCGGTTGGGCTAGACTGTCCACTAGTCAAAAACTTTGATCAAAACAAACAACAACACAAAATACACTGGTTCCTTAGCTACGTCTGGCATTAAAAGATGGAGCACGCCCTTCTCTTTCTACTATTCTTAACATCTCTCAACCATCGTCAGGAGATCTGCTACACTCGGGTGGCTTCGTAGGGGGAAATCAATATTTCAATCCAATTAACATTATACCTCAGGTCATGCTCATGCTGATCCAGAAGTTAGAGCATTTAACCACTCTATAACTGCTCTACAACTCACAGACATGTGGAGAGCATATCATAAAAGCGAAAAAGACATTTCTTGGTCTCGAGCAAATCCATTTATTGCCCGTCGCTTAGATTACGGGTTTTTTTTTTTTTATCTGAGGGAATACTACACTTCAGTGTTTTGTGTGAACACACCAATTTTTCTCACTCAGATCACAAAGCGATATCATTAGAACTCAACAGCAGCGATGTTAATCATGGACCTAGCTATTGGAAATTTAATAATAGTTACTTAAAGGACCCAGTATTTGTTTAGAATATGAATGATTTATTAGACAGAGGAATAAAATAGCCTTCCAGACTCATACATGCATGCATGGGAATTATGTAAATCAAAATAGAGATGTTTGTAGTGAATATGGGAAAAATTCTTGACAATAAATGAAAACAAAAATGATGAAAAGAAATCAGTTTGAAACTGTGGAAGTTGAAACACAAATGATTAATAACGTTACAAGTTAAGACAACCAAAAACAATATTTGATATTAAAACAAAAGCACACAACGCAAAAGGTGCGCAGGTAAGAGCACGAATTAAGTGGATTGAAGAGGGTGAACGTAACACTAAATATTCCTGCAGTTTTAGAAAAATCAGGAGAAAGACGAAAGTTATCACAAGGTTGTGTAAAGACACAGGGAAAGTAATTGCAGATCAGCGGCAAATTTTAGAAGAACAGGTAGCATTCTAAAAAAAAATTGTATAGTCAGCCGGTAGAAGTACACAACGTTAGTGAATCTGTTGATGTATTCTTAGAAAACGAAATCATTCCTTGTTTGGATGAAAATGACATTGCCAGTTGCGAGGGTACGGTCGCTACGGATGAAACAACAAACGCCTTAAAAAAGATGAAAAATGGATCATCAGCGCCAGAACGCGATGGAATAACTACTGAGTTTTTCAAATATTTCTGGAATAAAATAAAAGTTTTCTTATCAAACTCGTTTGTGGAATCTTTTGATAAATGAGAACTAGCATATACCCAAAAGCAAGGCATAATAACATTGTTTACACAAAGGGAAAGAACCTGAAAGAGACAAACTGACCATTGGAGACCTATAACTCTGACAAACACTGACTACAAGATACTGGCAAAAGTATTAGCAGAAAGACTTGGAGGAGTCATCCACGAACTAGTTAAAAACGATCACGTAGGATATATCAAAGGCAGAAACATTACTACAATTATACAATCAATAGATGATGCAATCAGTTACCTTAACCAAACAAATGAAACGGGTTACATACTGGCAGTTGATTTTTCAAAAGCCTTTGATTCAGTGTCAAACGATTTTCTGTTGCATGCTTTTAAAGTTTTTGGTTTCGGAACTGAATTTAGAAAGTGGGTTGCCATACTGACAAAGAACCCAGCTAGCTCAATAAATCATGGGGGATGGATTTCTGAACCATTTAACCTTTCTTGTGGAATTAGACAAGGATACCCTTTTTCTCCATTAGCCTTTGTTCTGGCAGTGGAGATGTCAGTGATAAAAGTCAGAAATAGCTCCATATCTGGCATCAACGTCCCAACCACACTACCAGATATAATAATCCTTTAAAAATCAAACAAATGGTGGATGATACAACCCTATTTCTCAGAGATAAAAGAGACATGGTCGAGTCTTTGGAATCTTTACAACATTCCAAAGTTTGTCAGTTTAAAATTAAATATACAGAAAACGAAAGTCTTGCCCATGGGAAGGCAGATTGGAGAACCAGAACTTCCTTTCACCACAGTTGATAAAATAAAGATATTAGGTATTTATTTCCAACGTGATAGGATGGCTAAGAATATTAAAGATGATTGGAGTAATAGAATGTATCAAATGAATAAACTGATCAGACAATGGGGTAAACGGGATATCAGTATACAGAGTAAGATTGTTGTAATAAAACATTTTTACTTGGTCAGTTTTCTTTATGTCATGCAATCAATAGGACACCCAGAATATGTACAAAACAAACTTAACTTAACCCTTTACAGATTCCTGTGGAAGAAAAGATTTAACAATAGAAAAGCTTTTGAAAAAGTCAAAAACAAAGTAATGGAAGCAAACGTGGAAGGAAGGCGGACTTCATATGATTAATCTGAGTAACTTTCAAAACTGTTTGTACTCACAATGGGCGGACAAACTCTTTAAAGCCACCGAACAAGAAATTGGGCATTAATACCCAGATGGCGCTTACACACCTCGCAAATACAGATGCTTTTTGTATAAACTACAGAGCTAAAGATGTAAAAGACGTAAGTTTAGTTAGTAATGAATTCTGGAAAGATGTGTTTGCAGTTTATCTAAACCACAAAATACAAATGAAACTTAACGATATCGACGAAAACAATTTCCACAGTCAACACAGCTTTTTGACAATAATTCAATTCGTCACAAAATTCACGTATTATATTTCAAAAACTGGGTAAAGAATGGCGTTGAGCAATTAAAGATATAATTCTTGAAAGAGAAAATAGACTAGTGACTTTAGCAGAAATGCAGGAAAGGGTTGGCCAAGACAGAGCCCTTGCGTCGTTTCAGTACAATGCTGTGATCAACTCCATACCAGTTCCGTGGACCCAGTGGATCCAGTCAGACGAAGCAGGATCAGTAAATCGATTATTTCGAAGACAAATTATCAATGTAGCAATTTTATCATATTATTGAGTAAAATGTGTATTAGTATTTGCAAAAAGACAAACACGGGTATCCCTCTACAACTAATTTTTGAAAAAAAGTATAATGTCCGACGGGCGTAAAAGGAAATCTTCCCTAGGTGGGGCAAGCGTGTAAGTCTCAATATGCTTAGGGGGAGGGGGTGGGAGAGGTGGTGGGGGTAGGAGAGAAAAAAAAATAACATTGTTCAGGCGTTAAATATGAAAGGCAGGGTGGGGGCGAGGGGGGGGGGGGGGGAGGATCACTGCGGGAGAGTTGCTGAGTAAGGGAGAGGGAGGTTCCGGTTATCTAGGGAGGAGGGACTTGATGGGGGAGGGGGGAGGGGGGAGTGAAGGAATACAAATATGCCTATTGTCTCACTGCTTGGGTTTCGTCTTGTCTTCCTTGCGGACCTTTCGTTTTCGCTGTAAGGTTTTGACTTCATCTGGGAACATCCAGTTGGTGAGGCGACATATAACAGACTTCTAAATTTCATCTCTTCGACGCCGTTTCTGCCTACCTATCTGTCTGTTCTTTGTCTGTCTGGCGATCTGTCTGTCTGTTGCTCACTCTTCTCTCTCTCTCTCTCTCTCTCTCTCTCTCTGTTCTTTTTTTTTTATTCCGGGGATGGTGGTGGTGGTGTGTGTGGCGTGAGTAGCGCTCACGCGCTTCGGTAGAGAGATTGAGAGATAGGACGGAAAATTTGGACCCACGATATGCTTTCAGGTGTGCTCACATAGGGGGGAGTGGGGGAGGGGGGGACGTTTGGGGAGGGGGAAGGGGGTGTAATAGGGAGAGGGAAGAAAAGGGAAAGCAACAACAACAGCAAAACTCCTAAGTCGCTGCATGCGTATAGGCTTCCCCTTGTCTTCCTTGTGGGCCCTTTCTTTTCGCTATAAGGCTGGCCGTATCGCGGAATAGCCAAATAGCCAAATGGTAAGACAATTTGGAACAAATTTGGCATTCATTGCTACGACCCCGCCTCTATCCGTCTGTCTGTCTGTCTGTCTGTCTCTCTCTCTCTCTGGAAAAAAAGTGAAAGAAAAGAAAATAATTAAATCTATTGTTTTAACGTATGTTGTTTTTCTTTGTATAAGCAGCGCATTATCAGAGCGAGAGTGCCAGTACATCACACATTAGAACATAAACAAACCCAGACACTTTGTATCAAACGCAAAAACACTAAACTCAGCAAAAACCTGTACATTTTTCTAAAAAAACATACAGACTATGCATGGTGTGAAAGAGACTGGCCTGGAGAAAAAAAAAAGAAAAAAAAATAGAAAAGGTAGTAGTGGAAATTGTTTCTTGTCTTTTTTCCGATTTTTTTTTTTTCAGATGAAGAGGACAGTGTGAAGCACCAAAAAATGAAGAGGTGGATTTGGGCATTTGAAAAAAAAAGAAAATCACCGCCTTAGGTGCTCCAGTGATCCGATAACTGATGCCACCAAAAAAAAAAAAAAAAAAAAAAAAAGGAAAAAAATTATGAACAAACTTTTTATTTACATGGTGAACAAACACTTTTTTCATTCGCATACAAAAAAATATGAAAATGGGTATCTTCAGTTTGAATATTCCTTTTTTTTCTTCTTAAAATTGACGACAAAGAAAACAATAATTCAAAACAACATAAATATAATTCTTCATCCACTCTCCTGGCACACAGACAAACAAGTGCAAGTCGAGCAGGGCCAGAAGGTAGAGGCGTGACAGGAAGGACTACTCATTCCCCGGCGTAAATTTGTGTCGCACACACGCTACCAACGTTCCGTGACTCGACTAATAAAAATCAGAAGACCAAAACAAGGGAGAAAGTACGGATAAGCAGCCATAAAAAAAGAAAACTGGTTGTCTCCATTCAAAAACTTGCTCAAAAGGGAGAGTTTCAATCTCCGACTACCCTGCTATCTAGTATAAGCAATGTGCAAAATTACACACCCAAGGTAGCTAATAAAATATTGAACGCTGATACTTTGAAACTCGATTCCAACAAATAAATTATTTCACCAACAACTGTCACAATTTCGACATGTTCGCACTGACCTCAATAACATCTGTTGAAGCGCCATTGAAATATATTATGATTTTTGAACCACTCGTTCAAACACAGAAAGATGCGAAGATTTACAAATTCAAATCGTAAATAAAGAAAAAAAAAAGATAAAGTAGTTACCATAACGGCTTGTGGAGTGGGGACGAAAAACTTAGTTGTCGTTCCGGCCCAACGAAGGATGCACACACTGATCACGTCTCAGGCGTCTCACAACAAAATGAAGACCAGTTCTGGAAGACCTCAGGGAAGATACCAAGTCGGTGGAGAAAAGGGTTCTCCCCACTCGGCAGCCAAGGTTCGAGTGACTATCCCCTCTTTTCCAGTTCCATGCCAGGTAACACAACCAACCCATCGAAAGGTGACACACAGCAATAGCCGCTGCACCACTTGCAAACTCACTCAGTGGAACTACACAAGACGCCTTGCTCATGGAAGGTGAAGTGAAAATAAAAAAAAAGAGAAGAAAGAACTTAAAAAGAGAAAACTTAAAGCGAACTGTCGGAGAATGGAGAGAAGAAAACCCCCCCCCCCCCCAAAAAAAAAAAAAAAAAAAAAAGCAAAAAAAAAAAAAAAGAGAAGTTTGTCCATAGCAGCATCGATTTTGGTTATGTTGATTAAAAGGTTGAAAATGGGTAAATACTGTCTGATGGTAAAAATCCAGCAGTACAAAGCGCCCCATTGCTGAGTAATTCCATTTACAAATGGCGTTGGGATGAAACTACTCGTTGGCTCCATGCCGGGCATCTTCCAGGTTTTTTCAGATTAAAACAAAACCCGTTCATTAGTCATCGTGTGTGACTGGGATCATTCAACCAAACGTGCCGTTCATGGTTTGGCACTTGATGTTCTCTGTCAACTCCTGAAAAGGGTTGCCATACTCTTGGCTGTTGGTATATTCCCTGGCTGGGATCATCCCTTCAGCAGCCTTAATCAGCATGCAGTAACAGTCTGATTTTCTTCCAACAGAGGCAACTGGTAATATGAAAATATTTTAGAAATGCATTGGAAGTGTGGCGCATACCAGAAAAAGATAACTGGAAAGACAGAAAACAGCTCAAAGCAGGCAGCAATGGAGATCTCAGGATACAACCATCCATGCAACAATGCACTAAGAATACGGCGTGAAACGGGGTCGCTACAACGTCTTCACGATCTTGATCTTTTTCTTTCCTTTTTTCTTTTTTTTCCCACAAGAAACAAAGAAAACTGTATTTCACAAGATGTGCTCAAGTGTTTTCATGTTCGCCTTGTCTCCCATCATCAGACTATAGTGAGGAGTGGGCTGGCCATGTGCTAAAGACAAAGTCCCATGCCACTGCTCTCAATTCGCCTGTGCTTCGAACCCTATGTTTCAATTGCCTCACCCCACCTGCTGTCACTTACCTTCCCCTCTTGCACGTCTCGTCTTGCTCTGTAGCCACAATTTGTGAAACAGTCTGCTGGCTGAGTGTTCGTGTCAGGCGTTATAGAGTGGAGAATGTCCACGTGTGGTTTGTTCGTGAATAAAGGATGCATATGAAACGTGCTTTTCATTGGATGTCAAGGAGCTGATTTTCCAGTGCTTGAATATGAACGGATTTTTCATTGGCTGCTTACTATGCTTAGCTTTCAAACTGTGATGTGGCAATACACAACAGAGAACAGGTTTTCCCCATCTGCCTCCCCCCCCCCCCCCCCCCCCCCCCCCATCGCCCCATCCAGGGGGATTACTTCCTGCTGGCGAAGTGTTGACCCGGACTGACAGAAGCTACGAAAATGAAGTGAAGTTACTCTGGTCTGAGCCCCTTTAGCAATTCGGAGAGTACCTAGTCGTCATTATGCCGGAATCTGCTTTGAATTTTCGGCCAGTATGCGAGGGATTTGTTCTGGTCTTCTTGAGTCATGGCTTGACGAATGTTGAAGAAGAAGGCCATCTTTTTCGGACATTTAAACTGCACAAACGGGTGCACGGTATCATGGTTGGCTTGCTCCTGGCCTATCTATACGCCGGCGTTTCCCTGCATTGCTGTGGAGACGTGGAGCTGAATCTTGAACCTGGAACTGGCGGAAAGGCAGAAAGTCTTTGGCAGACCCGCTTGAAGAGCGCCAGAGACGCCCCTGCAGGAGCTTCTTCCCCTTCACGGACAGCCGGTGACCCGACGTTGAAGAACATCATGGCGACCCTTCACAGTAAGTTCAACGAAGTGAAGGAGGATATCCA
Source organism: Conus betulinus (assembly GCA_016801955.1). Classification (NCBI taxonomy): domain Eukaryota; kingdom Metazoa; phylum Mollusca; class Gastropoda; order Neogastropoda; family Conidae; genus Conus; species Conus betulinus. The sequence goes on from JADBJO010013661.1 coordinate 17,752, forward strand.
ACATGTTAAAGACATGTTTGCTGGACTACGGGAAGAAGTGATTGAACTGAAAGAGAAAGTGATGAATTTAAGAAGTGAAAATCAAACTTTAAAAAGAACAAAACCAAAGGCTATGGGAAAAGGTAGAGAGCATTGGAAATGAAGGCGGACAACTTAGAGGGATGGTCCGAAAAAACAACACAATGTGGCATCCCCCGACAGGAAAAGGAAACTAAAGAGCTATGTGAAGGTGCAATTAGAGATCTGCTGATGGACAAACTGGACCTGACACAGGACATCGATTTTGACCGACTCCACAAACTCAACAAAAAGAAAGTTTACCCTATTATTGGCTGGTGTACCTTCTTTTAAGACATGGAAATAATTCTTAGTAAGAGAAGTAACCTCCGGGGCAGCAACATATTCATTGGGGGAGATGTCTCTGCATGGGTTAGGGAGATTCGATGGAAACTTGTTCCTCATCTAAAGACAGCTAGAAATAAAAATAAGAAGGTGACAATGGTTTTTGACCATCTGGTTATAGATGAGAAGAAATTTGTATTGGATCATCAATAAAACCTAAAACAATGCAATAGGAATACAGCCGGCCTAGCATACATAAAGAACAGTATACATTGTTATGTCATAGAAATACTTTATAACTGAAGTTGAACATGACACTGAGGAAACAACAAAAAACAGCATCACCGTCTCCTCTATTTCTGACAATGTATTCACGTACAAGTGGCGTTTGTTCCCCGTGAGCTTGTGACAGAAGATGGCACTGCAGCTATGCCAGCTCCCGGTTGTGTGCACGAGGACAGTTGCCTTCCACCAGTGGTGGTGGTGTGTATTTTGAGAGTAGTTGTGAGAATTGTATACAGCAGGGGAAGAGTGCATGCGTACGAGAGCGAGAAAGGAATAACATGTGTGTGGATTGAAAGCGTTTGTCATTTTTACACTGGAATGGCAATGGGTTATTATCAAAGATTGGTGAAAATAACGTTCTCTCTAGTTTGTCTTGTTGAAACTTTTTCTTTTCTGCCCATTAAATTTCCTGTAAATCTGCTATACACTTTAGATATCAAGGGAGACGATCAGGGAGAATAATTTGTCTCGTGAAAAAAAAGAACTTTTTGCAGTATGTTAAAGCAATCGATGTTGACTACAACGATGTAAGTATGCTAGTAATTTCCAGAAGCATACTTAATTTGACCATGTTTTGTATGTATAGACATATGTACCCCCGGAAAAATCAACACACTACTCCCATTTTGATGTTCATAATGATATGTGTACACCAGAAAATATTCTCACAGATAAGGTCTTTGAATTTCCTAATAAGTATATTCTTTTCAGCAGACACCACATCAGCACAACCTCAAAAATATCGGTCAGGATACATGTTTAAATTGCAATGTTTATAGTACATGCTAAAAAAAATATTGTGTTCGTTTTAAAAGGGAGTCTGAAGACAAAGTTTTAAATGAATATGGTAAGTGTTTACTAAGAATGTGCAGAGCTCTAGAATAATGCATTTTAAACGGAGTATGTAATGGCGATCGCCAAGGTCGTTTGACATGCGTTTTTCTGACACAGGTTATAGTGTTAATCATTATATTTTGGCCTCTATTAATCTTTATGTATTCATTATGTCACTATGTTCTGTGTGTGTACAAGAACACATTGAGTCTGATCACTTGCCATTGGAATTCCATGCGAACTTTAATCAGGACGATAAACTTCATAAGGATCAAGATAATATGAACGAAAATTGTTAGTTTATTGAAAAATGTTTTCTAGCGGGAACAGAATGCTGAATTATTTCATGCGCTGATAAGCAATGAAGGTACTAAATGTTTACTTGAAGTAGTAATTGATCTTAAGATGTGGATATCAACTTGGCATTGATACGTTTAACACCTGTATGAGAAAGCAAGCAATGTGTATGAAAACAAGGATCAGAACTGATGAAAGAACACGTAACGACACGTGGTTTGACCTAGAAGAATGCCGTGTAGCTAAAATTGCTACCAGAAAGCTCTTAAGAATATTTCGTAGAACATTTGATGTCACTGACAGGTCGAATTATTGTAGTAAAACACGAGGAGGATATGAGAAGCTATTACAGAAGAAGGTAAAAGAATACACTTGTTTATCAAATAATCGTATTAATTCGGTGAATGATACCAACGACATTTGGCGTAATGTGCATAGCGTGTCATTCAAGGTGTCTTACACACATAATGCGATTTCTGCTATTGAGTGGCATAAGCATTTAAACAAACTACTAAAAAAAAAAAAAGATGCTGACAGCACAATAGAAACAGAAACGGTAAATTATTTGCAAAGTACAGATGAAATTAGTTTTCTGGATGACCCAATCTCCAAAAAGGAAGTTATAGTAGCTATAAAGAATTGAAAAAACGGCAGATCTGCTGGTCCAGATGGCTTGATTGGAGAAACGTTTAAAAAATGGTGGCGAGATTATGTGTCGACTTCCTTGTTAAATTTCTCAATGCTCTTTTTGTAAGAGGGATATACTTTGAAGGCTGGATGCAATCAATCATAGTACCATTGTTTAATAAAAATTACAGAGGAGTGTCACTTTGTGACATTGGCAGCAAGCTATAAAGTCCTAGTATAAACTATAGGTTGTGGATGTGGGTAGAACTGTATAATGTCACTGACGAATATCAGGCTGGTTTTAAGAAAGGATACTTTACAGTAGATCACATGTTTACATTATTAGCAATTATACAGAAACAGTTTTCATTAAATCGTTAATTGTACATTGCTTTTGTTGATTTTGCGAAGGTCTTCGATTCCATTTCAAGGAAAATTCTATAGCCAGTTCTTCAAAAGAATGGGTGTTAAATGGAAGCTGTTTTGGGTGTATAAAAAGTATGTATTAAAATGTGAAAGCAAACGTAAGATCTGGCAATGAACTTACCGACTATGTTTTTGTGCACACACTGTGTGAAACAGGGAGATGCCTGTAGTCCTGTATTGTTTTTTCTTTATTCCTAAATGAATTGGCCTCAGAAATATTTGAAAAGAGACGTCATTGAGCCAAAAAGTCACCCGGAATCTTCGAATTGTTTATCTTGTTAGTAGCTGACGATATTGCTTTTTTTTCACAGAAACTCCTGTTGGACTCCAAATCTAGTTAAATAACCTGTGTAATACAGCTGCAAGGCTTCACCTTAAGACAGATATGGAAAAGGGCCGCGTTGTTGTTTTTTTTTTTTTTTTTTTTTCAAAAGGTGGATACCTGGCAGTAAGGGAGAGATGGTTTTTAAATGACAGGGCAATGTGTGTTGTGAATTGTTACAAATATCTTGGCATCTATTTCACTACCTGTCTTAATTTTTCACCTGCCTGTCAGGACCTTGCGAGCAGAGCAAAACATGCAGTACTGTGTATATTGAGAAAACTGCATATGCTTAATACAAGCCTTTGGTTGTGTTACTTAATTAACTTTTTGATGCGCAAGTCCAACCAATTGCTCAGTATGGAGCAGAGTTATGAGGTATAGTTAAAGCTGTTGCTGAAATAGAAAACGTTCAGCTGTTTAGAACGCTAAATGATTTTGTATATGGGGATACAGGTCGACATCCTATGTACAATAACTCCTATTTCCGATGTATTAGTTACTGGTTGAACATTCTGCGCATGGATGAGAAACGATTACCATATAAGGCATAAAAAATGTTGCTTAGTTTAGAATTAAAAGATAAGAAAATTTGGGCGTCTAACATTCCAGATTTTTTGTATCAAAATGGGTTCGGATTTGTCTGGGTAGATCAAGGTGTGGAAAATGTCAATGTCTTTTATTTAAAAAAAAAAAAAAAACCCACCTACTTGAAGACCTATATGGCAAGAATGAGATTTGAAATAGCTGATATATATTTGAATATAAGAATTGGTATACTTAATGTTGATGAAGATCCCATTATGTGCCCGTTTTCTTGAGAATGCCAAAGCGGATGAACTTTTTTTTTTTTTTTTTTTTTTTTTTTTTTTTTTTTTTTGCTGTGCTGTGCCTGCCTTGGAAGATTTACGACATGATTTTATTCCGCTTCCGCTTCCTTCCCCCATCCACGTTTAGTCCCCTCTGCAGTTTTTAAGACATATGTTTTATCTTGAACATGTGACACCCTGTGGCTGAATCCCCGTCTCTGTCCCACTCCTTCTTTCTTCCCTCAAAATATCTAAAAAGCTCATGCCCTGTTTAAAGTTGTGTTGCTCATGGCCAATCGGAACGAAATTATATTAAAGAATGTTTGCATTTATTTGAAAAAAAAAAAAAGCATTTAAAAGACGTACTGTACTACTCAGTCAAAGTATTCTTAAATTACCCAGTCAGGATGGATTAATGCCTAACTGTCATGTCATGTTCATTAATTGTATAAGTATTCACTGTTTTTATACAAGCGTTTTGCCCATGTATCGTATCCCCTTCAGAAGTGGCCATGGCCTATACTGAATAAGCTTCCGCTTCCGCTTCTCTTCCGCTTCCGCTTCCTTCCCCCATCCACCTTTTGCCCCCTTTGCTGTTTTTAAGACATATGTTTAATCTTAAAATGTGGCAGCCTGTGGCTGAGCCTCCGTCTCTGCCCCACTCCTTCTTTCTCTCCCCCCCCCCCCCCCCCCCCCCTTCCCCCCCACCCTTTTCAGTCCTTTCTATCCTATAACATGCTATCATATTTGGCATCCCTAGGGGCAGCTGGTAAGATTCGACTATCATCTGACTGTCACTGTGCGTCCGTTCTGACGACGAGCCTTTACAAGAACAATTTGATAGTAGCATTACCAAAAGTAATGCTTGTAGTAGTAGCAGGTGGTGTTGTCTTTGTTTTTGTTTGTTTGTTTGTTTGTTTTGTTTTGTTTTTCCTAGCTGAAGAAAACAGTGTACTGCCGACCTTTCCATACACATTTACACACACTGCCATGTAAATTCATGATATGGTGGTTTGTTTTTCGAGTATGTTCGGTTCACCAAATCATGTTCACCACCACTTGTGGATATTGTCAAAACTGCTGCGTATACTTATCTCACGTACTGCTTATGAACTACTATCAGTTTACTGATTTCGTTCCGAGTTTGGCTGTTTTGAGTCAGAAATGCATCGCCTATTAAAAAAGAAAAATTACATGGTTAGGGAAAATAACAGCAATCAGGGATTAGATACATTTCTTCACCAGTAACACCTGACCAACTATTACTTGATATGTTTTATGACTCATGATGACCGTAAGTGTCTTATTCATGTGTTTTTCTAAGGGTTCACTTAATACTAATAAAACATATATTAGCCTGTAGTTAGTTGTTCACCAGACTTATAGATGGGAGTGACTCCGTGCTTTGAACTGACCTGGAAAGTGACAATTTGCTATGAACACGTGTAGATGGTTGTAAGCGTTTCATGTATGACTGGAGCTGAGATTTAAGAATTTCAGCACTGATTTCATGAAATATATGAGAGTCTAACTGTTTCAAATGACATAAGGAATAGCAAACTAATCAATAGCAAACATTAGTTACAGACATTAAGCGTACCTACAGTTGAGAATGAATATTTTTGGAATTGCAGAGTTGGATTTTTTCAAGGTTATTTATCTGAGTACGATTTTGTTTTATGGTATATCCTACTACACTTGTGAAATGTTCATTGAGTTCATTTGACATGACGTTGCCTACACGGCATAGACTGGGGTGTTTTATTCTAAGTTCTTTTACAGATTCCAATAATTGACTTTGTGTTTTGTTCGGAAGAAACAATAATTTGTTCTGTACTTTGCTGTTTCTTGAAATTATGTGACTCGCTCTCCAACCCCCTGTAATGCCTCAGTCTTCCATTAAGGTTGAGAAGTGTCCTTATATATATATATATATATATATATATATATATATATATATATATATATATATATATATTTCTTTTTGCCATCGTTGATGCAATGACGGAAGAATTGTTAGCCTAAACTTGTTTTCCCCACTACTTAATTAACCAGTATGATGTTGTTTGGTCGATCAGTGGGAGATTGTCTTTCTTAGGAGATCTACGTAAAGGCTGTTCTGTACGATTCTTAGCTGCTGACAATGTTTGACCACTTGGACTGATGGACATCTTTTGACCTCCCTTGCATCCTTGAATGGATCCCCAAGCATACGCTTAAAGATTTCCCCGTACAAAATCTTATAGTTTATATAATGATTTAGTTTTTCAGCAAATCATTTCCTTACCATTTTTGTTTTCTACCTTTCAGGGGCTGCTTTGGGGTGCTGTTGGATTTTGTTTTAACCCTTGGTGGCGAGAAGACCACAGAATTGTAGATTGTTATGCATCTCCATTTGATGCCAAGGAAGTACAGACACAATCAGCCGTGTCTCCCTGATGAATCCGATCCAGCGGACGAATGGCCTAGAAGCAGGCAATATGAAAATGGCATGTTTTTGAGGAAGGATTACGATAGTTTCTATATGCTGCTCGTGAAAGGATTAACAATCATGATATATTTCCTGTTTATATGTTCTGATTTCCCCCTCTCTCTCTCTCTCTCTCTCTCTCTCTCTCTCTCTCTCTCTCTCTCTCTCTCTCTCTGCTTTTTTTCTTTTATTTTGGTTTGGTTTTTTATTTAAATCTTTGCCATCACAGATGCAATGACAGAAGAATTGCTGCTAGCCTGAACTTGTTTTTTTCATTATTGCTAAATTCAGCATCTACCATGTGAGGGCATCTACCATGATGAACACAACTGATCGTTTGTAACCAGTACTCGGGTGGTTTCTGGCTCTATATAATTCTAGTCATTGTAAAATGGAGAGTGGAAGAGATCGGCAAGTGTATACTGTGGTCCTAAAATGCTGTAGAGGATCTGACATGTGTGTGACATGCTTTGGGAAACTAAGTGCATTTCTTCAGACTATATGAGACATACTGGAAAATGATTACTGTGTCCATTCACAAGAACATTTTGTTCATCTATGTTTTGTGAATCAGTTACAGGAATATAGTTAATCAATATTCTACTAGTTGAGGTTATATGGACAGGGGGTGAATAATCTCAGATACGTTGTATGAGGAAAACGCATCTGCCTATGACTGATGCGGTTTCAAAAGATCAATATCAAGGTCACCTAGCATCATTCTTCCTATAGCATGAAGTAATACTGCATCCAGTATGGCAGCGAAATAGGCCATCCATTCATCATTGTAAACAGCGCCGATTCTGACAGTTTTTTTTTAGCCTAATTTCTAGCCATATTGACTCAGTTTGAAAATCTTCAATGTGATCTAAATGATGTGTATTTAAAGTTTTATTAACGTAAACTATGTGCTTGTAGATGTATTAAGCGCAGGGTCTTTGCGGATAATACACTGCTTAAAACAATTTAAGAGCCACTTGAAAACATTCACACACAATTCAACCGAAAAAAACAAATAGCTTCTAAAACACAATTTAATTGAAAATTCATCTATGGAACAATACAATGACATCAGAAATAAACGAATAACAGCTGCTGAAAACAACTTCATGGGTTTAATTGATGAACACCGTCATTTCAGAAATCAGAACAGTCAAATCAATTGAAAACCAGTGTCAATACTCAGTATGGCCGCCATTAGCACGGATATAAGCTAGACTTCTCTGTCTCATACAGTCCACAAGCCTCAAGAGAGTCAGCTGGGGGATGTTGTTCCACTCCCGCTGCAAGAAGTCGAAGAGCTGGCCCAGGTTTCACTGCTGGGGGGTGGTTCTCGTGAAGCAGACGCCCCAGGACGTCTAAGGCGTGCTCGATCGGGTTAAGGTCGGGCGAGGGTGGCCAGTCGAGGCGGTTGACCTGCTGCTTCTCTAAGAAGACGTTTACCACACTGGCGTGTGTGGGGACAGGCGTTGTTGTCCTGGAGGATGGCGTGAAGGCCCAGGGGTTACAGTGCAGGCAGGACCAGAGGCTGAAGAATGTTGTCCCTGTACCCTACACCAGTTAGGTTGCCTTCAACTCGGTACAAGGGGGTTCTGAAGTTCCTTCCTATGCCACCCCACACCATGATAGACCCCCCGCCACACCGGTCCCGTTCGATTACGTTGACTTCTTGGTAGCGTTACCTCGTCCGCCTCCAGACTCGTATGTGACCATCGTGAAAGAGCCGAGCAAAACGCTACTTGTCAAAAAAAACATCACCAGGGGCCGAATGCTGCCTCGTCCAAGCCACATGAGCTTGGCACCAGGTCAGTCGCGCCTACGATGAGCCGCCATCAGCACAAGTCAAACAGCTGGCCGTTTTGCTCGGAGGTTGACTTCTCTCAAGAAGTTCAGAACAGTTCGGTCGGAAAATGTGATGTTCGCTGCTGCACGCAGTTGTCGCGTGAGGTTGCTTGCAGTGGCAGTTCTTTGTCACAGTGCGGTCATAATCAGCAGTCTGTCCTGCTGTCTGGTGGTGGACCTAGGCCGGCCAGACCGACTTCGTTCAGCAGTACTACCGGTGGCGTTGTAGCAGTCACAAAGTCTTTGGATGACAGCACAATGCACTTGAAGGTGACTACCAATTTCTCTGATGCCTACACCTTCTTGAGGCCAAGCAACAGCCCCTCCTCAGTCAGTGTCATTTAATGTCCGTCTTGGTGGCATGGTTAAAAACACCCCCAAAAGTGGCTTTTATTATACCCACTGGTCAGCAAAACTGGTTGCCACGTGCTCAGTAAAGGCACGACCTGCACGTGCAATGCAGTTTGCAGTCAGCCCAACTCTGCTGCCTCAGCTACGCGCTCGCAAGCCGCGACCATGTTTTCGTGATTTCGGTGTTTCTTTTTGTGAACTCGTTCAAACCTAGACTTGGATTCAACTGAACACATGCCTAAACCACTTTTGCGTTGAAGCAGTTATCACACTTTCCGTGCAAAAATTGGACAAGAGCTTTGAATTCTATACACTACGATGCGTTATCTAAACCATATGAAAAATGCAGGTGGCTCTTAAATTGTTTTGAGCAGTATATTATCACCAGGAATGATAACATTGTTGTAAAATCAGCCACCACAATAACAACAATCAACATCAGTAAGCATGGACTATGTAGAACTATACATATGATATTGTTTGTCTGTGCTTTGCCAAAATAAGAAAGCCTCATGTTAATATTATTGTTCTGAATGCTGTTGATGTATTGATGGCCAGTACTGGGTCTATGTTTTTGAGGCTATGCTGACAATGAGTTTACCATTGTGCGAATAATATGATGAGAGAGAGAGAGAGAGAGAGGGGGGGGGGGGACACAGATAGAGAGGAGAGAGAGAGAGAGAGAGAGAGAGAGAGAGAGAGAGAGAGAGAGAGAGAGAGAGAGAGAGAATCGATGGTGGCGTGCTCCCCCCAGAATGTCATTCCGAACAAACTGTTGTAAGGAGAAAGTTAAGTTTTCCATGCTCGTATTCAACCGCAGCTGTCGTCGTCGTTTGGTGTAGCTTGTTCAAAGCAAAAGTTCTCATTGATTTTTCTACTCAAAAAAAAAAAAAAAAAAGTTGAAGTCAGCGTCAGCAGCACACCGCACGATGACTCACAAAATATGCGAGAGCAGTCAGCTTTGAAAAAAAAAAAAAAAAAAAACGGAAGAAAAAAGAACTTGTTAAGAAACGGACTTTTTTCTTTTTTTATAGGAACAAGGCCTTAGTGTATAGAGGTCTAAGGGAAAAAAAAAAAAAATAAAAATCAGAATATGAAATATTTAGACATAAGCCACAACATTGTGAATTTTGGTGTAGATTCTTGGACTGGACGTTGTGCGTTTCGTTCCCATCAAAGCCATTTATTGCTGAAAATCATTTGTCCCGACCAGCTCCTAGTCAGAATTAAGTTTGTTATGGGTTAAACTGAGGAAAACTGTCGAGTTTCATCCACCTGATGGGTGTGTATCTAAGTGTTGTTCATATTTCCTGACCAGTACCACATATGTCTGGGTCTCTCAAGCCTAGGGGTGCCAGGTTATACTCTGAAAGTTAGTTTAGAATACAGCCCTGTCATGCTGTCCCAGACTGAAACGGAACCCGTAGAATTACATGCAATACCTTCATCGATCGGCGTAAATAAATGCTGTGGCCTTTTTACGCATTGCGTAAATAGTGACCTTTCTTTTGATTTCCTCTCAACGTCTATACCTTGGCGAGTTCGTGTCGCGGTCACTGGTGTGGGCGAGTTCACGGGGATTGTCACTGAGCAGTTCCTGTCGTGGTCACAGGTGTGGCAAGTTAATGGAATTGTCACTGAGCAGTTCGTGTCGCGGTCCCTGGCGTAAGCACGTTCACAGGGATTGTCACTGAGCAGTTCCTGTCGTGGTCACTGGTGTAAGCAAGTTCACGAGGATTGTCACTGAGCAGTTCGTGTCGTGGTCACTGGTGTAAGCAAGTTCACAGGGATTGTCACTGAGCAGTTCGTGTCGTGGTCACTGCTGTGGTAAGTAATGGGGATTGTAACTGAGCAGTTCGTGTCGTGGTCACTGGTGTGGCAAGTTCACGGGGATTGTCTCTGAGCAGTTCGTGTCGTGGTCACTGGTGTGGGCGAGTTCACGGGGATTGTCACTAAGCAGTTCGTGTCGTGGTCACTGGTGTGGCAAGTTCACGGGGATTGTCACTGGGCAGTTCGTGTGGCGGTCACTGGTGTGGCAAAGTCACGGGGATTGTCACTGAGCAGTTCATGTCGTGGTCACTGGTATGGCAAGTTCACGGGGATTGTCACTGAGCAGTTTGTGTCGCGGTCACCGGTGTGGCAAAGTCACGGGGATTGTCTCTGAGCAGTTCGTGTCGTGGTCACTGGGTGGCAAAGTCACGGGGATTGTCACTGAGCAGTTCATGTCGTGGTCACTGGTGTGGCAAGTTTACGGGGATTGTCACTGAGCAGTTCGTGTCGCGGTCACCGGTGTGGCAAAGTCACGAGGATTGTCTCTGAGCAGTTCGTGTCGTGGTCACTGGTGTGTGCGAGTTCACAGGGATTGTCACTAAGCAGTTCGTGTCGTGGTCACTGGTGTGGCAAGTTCACGGGGATTGTCACTGGGCAGTTCGTGTCGTGGTCACTGGTGTGGCAAGTAATGGGGATTGTCTCTGAGTAGTTCGTTTCGTGGTGACTGGTGTGTGGCAAAGTCACGGGGATTGTCACTGAGCAGTTCGTGTCGTGGTCACTGGTGTGGCAAAGTCACGGGGATTGTCACTGAGAAGTTCGTGTCGTGGTGACTAGTGTGACAAGTTATGGGGATTATCTCTGAGCAGTTCGTGTCGTGGTCACTGGTGTGGGCGAGTTCACGGGGATTGTCACTGAGCAGTTCGTATCGTGGTCACTGGTGTGGGCGAGTTCACGGGGATTGTCACTGAGCAGTTCCTGTCGTGGTCACTGGTGTGGCAATTAATGGAATTGTCACTGAGCAGTTCGTGTCGCGGTCACTGGTGTAAGCACGTTCACAGGGATTGTCACTGAGCAGTTCCTGTCGCGGTCACTGGTCTAAGCAAGTTCACGGGGATTGTCACTGAGCAGTTCCTGTCGCGGTCACTGGTGTAAGCAAGTTCACGGGGATTGTCACTGAGCAGTTCCTGTCGCGGTCACTGGTGTAAGCAAGTTCACGGGGATTGTCACTGAGCAGTTCCTGTCGCGGTCACTGGTGTAAGCAAGTTCACGGGGATTGTCACTGAGCAGTTCGTGTCGTGGTCACTGGTGTAAGCAAATTCACAGGGATTGTCACTGAGCAGTTCGTGTCGTGGTCACTGGTGTAAGCAAGTTCACAGGGATTGTCACTGAGCAGTTCGTGTCGTGGTCACTGGTGTAAGCAAGTTCACGGGGATTATCACTGAGCAGTTCGTGTCGTGGTCATTGGTGTGGCAAGTTCACGGGGATTGTCACTGAGCAGTTCGTGTTGTGGTCACTGGCGTGGGCTAGTTCACAGGGATTGTCACTGAGCAGTTCGCGATGTGGTCACTGGTGTTGCCACTAAACAGAGAGGGGACGCTCATTCATTGTCTCTTGTTCGTTGGATCGGCACAGCCATCACTGTTCACCCCCTGAGTAATTCATCAGTTAGTGCGGTGTGTTGTCGGTGGGTGTTCTCATGACGGCTTGATGTTGGCAGCTCCTTGTGGATTGCTGGTGCTGGGGCTGCTGTGGGACAAGCCTGGGTGTAGGTTTAGATGGAGAACCAGGAAGAATGGGGTGGGGGTAATGCCACTGAAATGGCACAGAAGATGAGGCAAAAAACAAATAATGAAAAAAAAAAAAGTAATGTGCTCAAATCTAATACACAAGAGAGAAGGAAGTATGCTGGAAGATTTGAGATTCTGGCCACAAATGAAACATGTGAATCAATAGATGAATAAAACCGTAATGCATACCAAATAAATGCAACAGCAAAATACATATGGATTTTTGTTCAAAGACACAGAGTTGGTGGAAAAGCAAGTTCAATAGGGAGGAGCTCATGAATGTTTGGAGTTGACATTTCACCATCTTAAAATTCAAAACATCAAAGGCTCCAGAGGAGAGGAGCACTGAAGGGTAGATCAGCTAGCTCATCGTATGACCGTTGTTTTAAGGGGGTTTAAACCCTCAGCCAAGGTGTGCAGGTTGTTATGCACATCCAATGCGCTATGTGGCAGTCTTTGAATTAAGCTTACAATTTTCTGGTAGACACATCTCATTATCCACTATTTGCTCCTCTAGTCGTTAATGCCAGCTCGCAAAGGATTGGCAACTTGCGTCCAGTCTTTGTATCTGCTTTTGCAATAGTTGGTTTCCAGGTCGGTCTTTTGTTAAACACAACAACAACAAAAAAGGATAGAAAGTAGGTGTATATGTCGTCTTCCTCCTGTGGAGTTCCAGCAAGACTGAGGGTGCAAACTTTCTATCTTAAAGGGTGGGGAAAAGCATAACCTTATTACCAACCTACAGTTCCTTTGCCCAATTATTCAGCCTGTCTAATGTCTGTTGTATAAATTATGTGGCAATTGATGCACACTCTTCTCAGATCACTGGGCCATGCACACACAGTGTTGCCTTAACTGCTCTGGACAGCTTGGACACAAGCTCACTGGCTGTATGGAGGGACGACTGCACCTTGTGTAACGCCGTGACATAGTAGGGATATATTGTTGTGCCTTCTTTCTTGAGAGGCTCTAGCTGTGCAATTATAGAACTAGCACTTGATCGAGCTGCACTTGCTCATGGCAACTATATTTCTCTGCAATGTTGACAAATATGTCCTCCATCCATACTTCTTGAAAACCATCAGGGGGAGGGGGTGGGGGGAGGGGATGGGTGGATGGGTGGGTAGGTGGTGGGGGTGGGGGTGCTTTCACAGATGATAAAAAAATCAGATTCCGTAGCTGGATGGTATTTTCAAACTTTTTGAAGGCAGTGAGTGGCTCGAAGCCCTGTGTTGTAAAACTGGCTTAATCATACTTGTTCAGAGGTACACAGATTTTACGTTTCCTTGTGCGATTGGTGGTACTCATTCACACCCCTTTCCGTTATTAAACGGAATATTGTAGACTTATTTCAAAAAGCTAAGACTAGTTTCTTATCAACTCAGATCTCAGCCAGAAAGACGTGTAGGGAACTCTACCGCAGCATGAACCAAATTCTGGGCAAAACGAAGACTGCTGTATTTCCCACCAACGTGGATCCCTGAAAACGACCTGATGACTTTTTGAATTTCTTCCGAGATAAAATGGTCACTATCCGTAATGTATTTGTCTCTTCTAGTCCTTCAAGAGTAACATCCACTTATTCCCGGCCCAACTTTGTCCAAGTTTGAACCAGTCACCACTCAATTTGTGAAAGAGATTCTCCTGAAAACTGCAGACACAAAAATCATGTGAACTCGATCCTATCCCGACTTCTCTCCTTTATGAAAATCTCGACTCCCTACACCTGTCATCACAGATATTTTCAACATGTCTCTCTTGAGTGGTTCAGTCCCTCATGACTTCAAAATTGCCAATGTGAAACCTCTTTTGAAAAAAAAAAGTCGTCGCTCCATCCAAACGAATTGAAAAAATTCCGACCAATCTCCAATCTCCCTTTCTTGTCAAAAATTCTGGAGAAATTTGTTCTCCATCAGTTATCCCAACATCTTCTTCTGAATAGCCTTCTCAGTTTCCACCAGTCAGCTTACCGTGCCGGACATAACACAGAAACTGCTCTCATCCAAGTCTTCAATGATACTCTGACATCTCTTAATGACGATAAAGTATCTGTTCTTCTTCTCGGCCTGTCTGCTGCTTTCGACACAATTGATCACAAAATGCTCCTTTCACGTCTGAGCTCAAACTTTGGCTTATGTGACATTGCACTAAATTGGTTTAGATCGTATCTGTCAAACAGACAGCAGTTCGTCCTTATAACTAGAAACGGTCTTCTGAAAGGTCATCAAACTTTGGCGTTCCCCAGGGATCTGTAATAGGTCCAGTCCTTTTCATAATGTACACAACGCCCCTGACTGAGGTCATTAGAAGCCATTTTGTCCATCATGAAATGTTCGCCGATGACACTCAACTTGAACGTTCTGACACGCTAGACAGCTATGACAATCTTGTCAAAAATCTTCAAGGCTGTGTCTCTGATATCAAACAGTGGATGTCTACTAATAAGCTGAAATTAAATGACGATAAAACAGAAACTATCCGGTTTATAAACGCCTCACAAGCTCAAGACCCCCGTCTGTATCCGTCAATAGTCCTAGGCTACACTAACATCTCATTTATGCCATTTGTTCGTGACATTGGCTTCTAT
>JADBJO010013661.1:42500-47500 GCA_016801955.1 Conus betulinus
GAACTGTGTGCGTGTTTTACCTCCTAACACAGAATCCTGAACACGTGTTGATGTTGATGGCATTGACGAGCACGAAGCACTGCTTGCTGAAGGCACTGACACCAGGTCATACTTGGGTCCAATTCTCGTCGATCTTCCCCTTTCTTGCGAAGCTTTGCACCGCCTTGCATACGCAAGTTTTTTTTTTTTTTTTAATTTCGCTTTAATTTGCTTTTCTCAGCCGACTGAACCGTAGATGTTTTTCATGCAAGCCATTTTTTTTAAAACTCTGGTCTTCGATCGAACACGAAGTACTCAGTCGCCATTTGCAAAGCTGCGGGTGTCACGTGACCCAAATCAACGAATCAGGTGGCTCGTTTTGGGGTCATTCTCAATATAATTAGAATGTGGCCGGAATGGAGTAGTTGTGGTAGAGGCTCCTCTTTATGATCTAGGGGAGACAATCTAGTTTTCTTTGATGTGCGACACGACGAGGTTTGGGAAGAAGAATGCCGGTTGCTAGGGTCGGACAATCGGCATTTTCACACATTCTATGACATAAATGGACGTAAACACAAATGGGCTAGGTTTTTAAAAGCACTTTTATTACAAATTCACAGTGCAATTCATGTATGCCTTAAACACAGATGGCAAACACCGAGATGCAGAACATAAATGCTTACGTCTGAGTAGACAGCTGGTTTCAATAGATTTATTTCCACTTTACAATCACAAAGTTTTACAATAAATGTAACCATTGAACAAGAAGCTTATGCTTATAATATGTTTCAAATGTTTGTAATTACACATGTGACAAAGGCAATGGCAGGTGACTTAAAGTTGCTATACTAAACAAAATTCACAAAAATACACACCCACATGTATACATATCTATAAATGTATACATACACGCATACATACAATGTACATACACGTATACATAAAATGCAAACATGTACAAAATCGAGGGAAATAAAGAAAAAAGTAAATGTTAAAGACAGTAACATGCATACAAATCAACCACTGACACATCATTAACCTTTATTATGAAGCGTTGAGAAGAGAGAGAGAGAGAGAGAGAGAGAGAGAGAGAGAGAGAGAGAGAGAGAGAGAGAGAGAGAGAGAGAGAGAGAGAGAGTTCTGCTCATAGATTTCATTATGGTACACATTTACATTGTTACTGAAGAAGTTTATTAATATGTTCTTCAAAAATGTTTAGATTATTTAATAAAGCGATGAGATACAAAGCGTGTGACATTGTGCAATGCACTGCTGACTACAGAACTGACAAATACAAAGCGTGTGACATTGTGTAATGCACTGCTGACTACAGAACTGACAGATACAAAGAGTGTGACATTGTGCAATGCACTGCTGACTACAGAACTGACAGATACAAAGAGTGTGACATTGTGCAATGCACTACTGACTACAGAACTGACAGATACAAAGAGTGTGACATTGTGTAATGCACTGCTGACTACAGAACTGACAGATACAAAGAGTGTGACATTGTGTAATGCACTGCTGACTACAGAACTGACAGATACAAAGAGTGTGACATTGTGTAATGCACTGCTGACTGCAGAACTGACAGATACAAAGAGTGTGACATTGTGTAATGCACTGCTGACTGCAGAACTGACAGATACAAAGAGTGTGACATTGTGTAATGCACTGCTGACTGCAGAACTGACAGATACAAAAGTGTGTTTGCTGACAGAAAGTCTAAACCCCGATGGTTTATTGTCGGTGACAAAGTTTTGGTCTTAAGGCAACAAACGAGCCGGGTTCAGACGGCAGGTCTAAAGTGTTTCACGTCGACATGCTCCAGCTGTACGTTGACAGTTGTAATTTTGCTATTAATCGGGACGTTTCTTCCCTGCCATTCCTCTTCGTGTTCTCCCAATCCCTAGTTGATCTACATGACCGTATATTTGACAGTTGTGAGAATGTGCAATGCACTGCTGACTACAGAACTGACAGATACAAAGAGTGTGAGATTGTGTAATGCACTGCTGACTACAGAACTGACAGATACAAAGAGTTTGCTGACTGAAAGTCTAAACCCCGATCGTGTATTGTCATGTCGTGTATGGGTCTTAAGACAACAAACGAGCCGGATTTAGACGGCAGGTCTAAAGTGTGTCACGTCAACATGCTCCAGCTGTACGTTGACAGTTGTAATTTTGCTATTGATCAGGAAGTTAATCACGAAGTTTCTTCCCTGCCATTCCTCTTCGTGTTTGTGAAGATGTTGACTTGTCTGAGGTCCTTCCAGTTAACTATGTGACTGAGCATACTTCTTCTCGTCCAGTGACTTTTTTGTCGCCCACTGTTGCCCCCCCCCCCCCCCCCCCCCCCGGGCCCCGGTGCTTTTGATTCTGCAGATGTTGTTGATGAAGCAATGGATGATGGAATTCAGCTTCCCCACCCTTTCAGTGAACGTTGGGTGGCACAAAGATGTACAAGTGAACCGTGACTTCTCTGCTTCACAGAAGCAGCCATTGACGGATTTGCTTTAGGAGTTGACAGATACATTGACAGATAATCCTGACAATGTTGTTCATAAGAATCCTCATGTCATTAATCTGACCACTGATACTCCTGTTCGTGTCAAGTCCCACCCACCGCCCACCACCATTTTTTCCCCAAACGTCAGGTTTTTGAAAGAGAACTTCAGGTGTTGTTAGATGTGTGTGTTATTGAACCTTCTTCCCCGCCTTGCAGTGCTCCTGTGTTCTTGGTGAACAAGCCTGATGCTTCTGTCAATTCTGTATAGACTGCTGCGCTTTGAATGAAGTCACTGTCTTTGACTCAGATCCCATGCCTGATGTTGATGATTGTTTTGTCAATTGTCTTCATTTCCTCTTCCCATGATCGCATTTCTAAATTCCCAACATCTTGACCATTATCATTTGCAGTTCTACCAATCCTGTGGACATGAACAAACACACTCTGTTATGATTCACAGTTTCGTTCCAATGCATCTAGAATCTGCTTTGCCATGTATTGCTGTGTGTGGTTTCTGTTGTGTGTCACGGGTTTCCTTTGTATCGTCTGCAGTCTGCACAAAACCATCGTGCCTCAGAAACAATTATCTGTTTGTTGCACTGATTAAATGATATGATTCATGTTCATTCCTCAACTGGAGTTTGGTGATTGCGACAGTTTTTCTGCTGTAGCACGGCATCACTAAAGTCACAAAACAAACTGAATTGCTTGGGAAAAGCATTACGGTTCAAAGCTGTAATTTTCAAACCTTTGGACTGATACCGATCATGTTTTTATCTGTCTCTCTGTTGACTGAGCTGTCTGTCTTTCAGTTCATCTCTCTATCTGCGTAATTATGTTTGAATTAATTGTTGGTTTCTACGGTTAATTAAACCTGAAAAGATGGGGTTTGGCAAATTCCGGATTTGACAACATCTAAGCATACCATACATGTCGAAACTAACCCTATCAAAAGCAAATAAACGGATCTCAAACTCACAACTTTCACAAACCTCCCCCAATACAATAGTATGGAGATATGTATCCAAACAGCTGGTTGCTATTGATAGTCATCTTTCTTCGTCTGACAGTCAGGTTAAGAATTTCCAGTACTAAAAACAAAACAAAACTGTTGTCTCCATGGTAGGTGTGATGGGCCTGGCGTGTTGGCGAGATGCGTGTGTGTGTGTGTGTGTGTGTGTGTGTGTGTGTGTGTGTGTGTGTGTGTGTGTGTGTGTGTGTGTGTGTGTGTGTGTGTGTGTGTGTGTGTGTGTGTGTGCGTGCGTGTGTGTGTGTGTGCATGTGCGTGTGTGCGTGTGTGTGTGTGTGTGTGTGTGTGTGTGTGTGTGTGTGTGTGTGTGTGTGTGTGTGTGTGCTTGACACCTCTCTCTTTCAGCCGTATCACTGACTAGCACCCGCTGCTCGCATCGCTGCGAGCAGGGCAGCAGAATGCGTCAGTCTTTCCCTGTCAGTGTGTAAACCTCTCCACCAGCAAGCCCTATGTAGTGCCTCCACATGGGCCACACACGTAACTGGGACCTTCAGACTCAGGCTGAACTACAAGGGACTCGGAGAATGTCTTGTGGCAGCCTTGTAGCATGCAGACCACCGGTGTGTGGACATGGTGCCATGAACCAGATTCCTAGCTATGGATGAAATAGTGTCATTGCCTTGGGGACGCCTTAGGTGACACAAAGACTGAGGGGGTAAACCCTGAAAGAATATCCAGAGTGGAGCCCCTAGGGCAGTTGGTCAACACACATTGACACCTTTCGGCAACTCCTGCAGCTATGCTGGCACCGTACTGTACTGGCTTGTTCTTTCCATTGGATCCTGTTGGATCCTCCAATGGAGTAAGATACAACATGAAACCCTTATACAATAAACGAGATTTACCCAGTTGCCATCACCTTTGATTGTTTTCTTTTTGTTGCGTATGAATTCAGACCGTCTCAAAAGAGATCTTGGTCCGATCAATACAGACCATTTGAAAAGATCTCTGGCTTGATTGGGTTTAGAGGCGGGTCTCTTGTGTGTGTGTTTGGAATGTTTGAAATGTTATGATTGGTATGATTGTGTGTCGTCTTCCTGCGTCTATTTATAGTGTTTTCTTTGGAGCTCTGGCCTACTCGGATCTGCTATTTTTTTTTTATTCCAGAGCCCCAGATTGATCCATTGATCAGCTGGAGATTCAATGTGCCAAACTTTATCGACCTTGGTTCATGGCAGTGTAAAGTGTACATGACGATGCAAAAACACAACGAGAACTTTATCTCTTTGGATGCTAGTGGCCCTCACCTTGCCACGGGCGGATTCTTTAATATGGCCACTTCGGGTCGGTGCTGTGTGGATGAAGAGAATGTCACAAGCTACTGTCGGTTTAATGACCATTTTTGTCACTCTGATTCACTGTCACTTTCTCTATGGATATGACATAGGATCTTATTCTAGGCTTTGCCGTCCTAATGCATCAGAAATGTACAAATGGATTTCTGATACAGTTTGGACGTGGAAACTCAGGGATTTTT
>JADBJO010013662.1:5000-7500 GCA_016801955.1 Conus betulinus
GACGTCAGTAGCAACGCCTTGCTCATTGGTGTGACCTTTGCACGTTGCTCTCTCACCTCCTTGCCCAAAATAGAACTGGTAAATCTGAAACTGCTCGACCTTAGTGAGAACCACTTGCAGTGTGTGAATCTGACTTTTGTTCTTGGTTTGGGTATTTACAGTCCCTGTCCCTGTCCGACAATCCTCTGACCTCTGTCTGCAGTACCCTGTCATCTACTGGACAGCACAGTGACCTCATCCAGTTAGACCTGTCCCACACCGCTCTGACTGTGCTGGACACCGACGTCTTGTCATTGTTTCCTGTCCTAAAGAAACTGAATTTGACGTTCACCACTGTGCACACGATCGGCACTGCTGTGTTCCAGTTCACGCCACAGTTAACTGAACTGTTCATGGAAGGCACTCCTATTAGAGTGTTTCCGTCTGACATATTCAAAGGTCTCTCGAGTTTACTTTGGATATCTGCACAAAACTATAAATTCTGCTGCAGTGAAGTTCTTCCAAATGACTTTGATAGCTCTGCTTGCCTGGCCCCCCAAAGATGACATTTCTTCATGTAAAGATCTGTTGCTGTCATGGATGTTCCGAGGGTTTCTGTGGCTGGCTGCCTGTCTGTCTGTGACTGGTAACGTCTTCTGTTGCTGTGCACGACCGTTTGTGAAGAGCATGGCGTCTTCAAGTGGCTACAGTGTGTTTGTCACCAACCTCACCATGGCCGACTTTCTGATGGGCGTCTACATTACTGCCATTGGAGTAGCTGACGAACGTTTTCGTGGACGATATCTTTACAATGACGACTTGTGGAAACACAGCACAGCCTGTAAGGTGGCTGGCTTTTTGTCTCTGTTGTCTAGTGAGGTGTCAGCTTAATGATCTGGTTCATTACACTCCATCGTTTTGTTGTCCTTCGCTTTCCTTTCAGTTCTATGAAATTTGACAGGACATCAGCATCAGTGGTTTGTTTGTTGACTTGGCTGGCTGTTTGTCTCCTAGCCTTGATACCCCTTCTTCCTGTGACATCACACTGGAATTCTATGGCCAGACAGGTACGTGCACACCGTTGCCAGTGACAAGACGAGATTTCAAGGGACGAGTTTATTCGTTCAGTGTTTTGATTGTGATAAATTTCATTGTATTTCTCTTTGTCTCCACTGGTCAGGCTTTTCATATATTGGTCAGTCCAGGCCAATGTTATGAAAACTAATTCTACCAAAGTGTCAAGGGATTTGACCATAGCTCGGCGGTTGATCACTGTTGCAGTCACAGACTTCATGTGCTGGTTTCCCATTGGTCTGTGTGGGATACTGGTATTGGCAGGTGTCCCTATCCCAGGAAAAATCAATGTGTGGCTTTAGCTATCTTTGTTTTACCTTTAAAACTCCGCCATAAACCCTTATGTATATACGTTCAACAGTGTGGCTGAAAAGAGAAGAAAAAAGAACGAAGCTAAATTTCTGGATTGGTTAGGAACTCATATTGACGTCATTCACCAACAGACGGTTTGATGTAGATTTTTATATTTCTTGTAAAGCAAGGGGCGTTTATCAAAATCAACCTCTCTCTCTCTCTCTCTCTCTCTCTCTCTCTCTCTCTCTCTCTCTTTCGTGGCAACTTGAATGCCGGGAGTTGTTGTTTCAAAACGCTCGCAGTACTGTTTTTTGTGCACTGAAAGCCTCTTTTGCGACGTTGTCAAGAGACATTGTATTTCTGGTAAAAAAGTTAGCCGTGACATAATTGTCTCTTGGTGCAACACAACTGCCGTTGTGAACAGAGAACAAGGGTTCCATTTGGATGTCCACCTTCCCTGCAGAATTGTCTGGTGCCGCTTGACCTAGGGACTGACCAGTGAATAAATAGTTTTAGACAGACATGGGCAACAAAGCATCTACATTGATCCATAAACTCCGAAGATGAAAATGTCGCCCCCACCCCCCTTATCCTCTCCCCATCTTTTTTTTTTCATCTCTTTTTTTATTTTTCGCCTCGTCACTTTTTCACTGTCGTACACAGTGGTTTCCTTTTGCCAGGCGTTCATCCGGAAGTGTTTCTAATGAAGGAGTATGAACTTGGTATTGGACAGTTCCTGTAGTGGGACCCCAAGACTGTGCAAAGCCAGCATGGATGGCTCCAGTATGCTCTTCCTTTGACACACAATAACCCGGTGCGCATGGCGTGGAGACCTTCCTGGCCAATGTCATAGAAATGGAAATGTGTTGCCTGCATACTTTGTCTGGTGGAATGGTGTGTTGTATGTCGAGATGGGTCGGTGAGAAAATGTCAGATCTTTGTTTATTTGTTTAATCTCTCTCTCTCTCTCTCTCTCTCTCTCTCTCTCTCTCTCTCTCTCTCTCTCTCTCTCTCTCTCTCCTCTCTTTTTGTTCGTTTGGTATCCCAGGCATTTTTCCTTCTGTCATCTTCTTACCCATGTTCACATTCCATTCACACACACACACACACACACACACACACACACACACACACGCTGTGTGTTGTCCGTCGA
>JADBJO010013662.1:15000-18451 GCA_016801955.1 Conus betulinus
TGTCTCCCTTTCAGCCTCAGTTCCATTTTGTGGCCTGTTTGCACCCAGTTCAGAAGATAAGTGACTGTCTTCTCCTCCGTCAGTCTCATTGCCTTGAATGCTATTCATCTCGCCGGTAGAAGACCCGATATGTCGAAACGCATTGTGTTTGTTGTCTAAATTGTTTTATTCTTTCACTGCATATATTAGCCCCTACTCAGGGCGAGGACTAGATGTAAAAAAAAAAAAAGAAAAAAGCGCACCAGTGTTTATCTATTATCCTCGTAAATAAAGAATTCTTTTCTTATCATATTCTTTCGTTTGGTGGAACAGTAAGTCTGTATTTTGCTCGTGTGTTCTGAACATGAAATGTTCGTGACATGATGACTGACACATGCCATGATGACTGATTCTACATCATTTTCTTTACGATCAGCTTTTATGTGTTCAATGTGCGCATCTCTATAACCAGCCTTTCGAATTCTACATTAATGTCATTATGATGAATCTTTCGTTACAAACCATGTCAACTCTTTTATTAAATTTCTATTCTTTGATAACCACACCTTAGTATTAAAACACACACACACACACACACACACACACACACACCACACACACACACACAACACACACACACACACACACACACACACACACACACACACACACACACACACACACACACACACCTTATTCACGCTCATCTCAAAATCTGGAGGTTCATTTCTTCACAAAATTGTGCATGGTGCAAGAAGTATATAAAATGATATTTCTGTCTTCGCCCTCCACCTCACCCCCACCCCCCAAAGAAAGAGAGACAGAAATAAGAATAAATAAACAAGAAAGAAATAAATGAAAAAAATATTTAAAAAATAAAGGAAAACTTTTTTTTGTGTGCTTTATGAAAGTTTCCAAGATCCTGGCAATCAGGTTTGATGTCTTTAGACGACGCATTTTCAAGTTGATTGTGCTTGTTTTGTGTGTTTGTTTGTGCGCTTGTTTGATTTGAGACTTAAGATTGCAGTTCTGCAAAATAACATTGTGATCTAGACATAAAGAAACTCTGTAAATAAACTAATTGCACGTACTGTGATAAACAAAACATTATGGCACGTGTAGTTTTCTCTCAAAACTCGCACCTTCGAAATGTACAAGAATAATTGCTCAAAAAGTGACAAACCTCTCTCTCTCCTCTCTCTCTCTCTCTCTCCCTCTCTCTCTCTCTCTCTCTCTCTCTCTCTCTCTCTCTCTCCTCTCTCCCAAACAAACGATCACTTTCGATCCGACCTCAAATTATCACCTTTCACCAAGACGTCAAACAATCACCTTCAATCCACAACAATCAACTTCAGTCAGACCATAACATTCAACAAGACTTCAAACTCTAACCTTCAACCAGACAAAACTCTCACCCTCAACCGGACAAACTCTCACCTTCAACCAGACCAAACTATCACCTTCAGCTACACCTCAAACTCTCACCTTCACCAGAAAACTCTTATCCTCAACCAGACAAACTATCATCTTCTACCATATCTCAAACTATCAGCTTCAACCAGATAAACTCTTACATTCAACCAGTCCTCAAACTATCACCTTCAGCCAGACCTTCAGTATCGCCTTCAACCAGATAAACTATCATCTTCAACGGACCTTAACTATCGCCTTCAGCCAGACCTCAAACTATCATCTTCAACCAGACCTCAAACTATCACTTTCAACCAGACAAACTATCACGTCAACCAGACCTCAGACTTTAACCTTCAACCAGACAAACTATCACCTTCAACAGAGCCATAAAAGTTAAGACATACATATTTTATAGTTACAAACGTGACACTGAAAATTAAATTACTTTCAAACAATAAAACATGCGTGTGTCACCAAAATGGGAATTTCAATCTTTCTCCTTTTGGTAGTGCAAATAAAGCATGCACTCAGCCACTCATAATTATATATACATACATGTGTGCACGTATGAGAGAGAGAGAGAGAGAGAGAGAGAGAGAGAGAGAGAGAGAGAGAGAGTGAGAGGTGATTTATCATTAAAAAATCATTAAGATAAGACATATTCCAGACATTTCTCGTCGGCCGGACGAATGAACGGGTGGGCAGACGGACGGATAGATGTATAGATAGATAGATGTTTAACAGATAGATAGATAGATAGATAGATAGATAGATAGATAGATAGATAGAAGGTAGGCGGCATAGATAGATAGATAGATAGATAGATAGATAGATGTTTAACAGATGATAGATAGATAGATAGATAGATAGATAGATAGATAGATAGATAGATAGATAGATAGATACGTATGTACGTACGTACATACATACATACATACACCACATACATACATACATACAGATATAAATGGTTAGATAGACAGATACTTAAATGCGTTACAAAAAGACAGACAGGCAGACAGACAGACAAATAGACCGACCGACCGACAGACCGACAGATCAACAGACACACAGACACACAGACAGATCATAAAGTCCAGTTTTGCTCCCGTGTTGACTCAGCTGCATGATGTGCGTCATTTCACACACTGATGTTGCTGCGTGATGTGCATCAATTCACACTGATGTTGCTGCATCATGTGCATCATTTCACACTGATGTTGCTGCATCATGTGCATCATTTCACACTGATGTTGCTGCATCATGTGCATCATTTCACACTGATGTTGCTGCATCATGTGCATCATTTCACACTTATGTTGCTGCGTGGTGTGCATCATTTCACACTGATGTTGCTGCATCATTTCACACTGATGTTGCTGCATGATGTGCATCATTTCACACTGATGTTGCTGCATCATTTCACACTGATGTTGCTGCATGATGTGCAGCATTTCACACTGATGTTGCTGCATGATGTGCAGCATTTCACACTGAGGTTGATGCATAATTTTTCACACTGATGATGTGCAGCATTTCACACTGATGTTGCTGCATGATGTGCATCATTTCATTCTGATGTTGCTGCATGATGTGCATCATTTCACACTGATGTTGCTGCATGATGTGCATCATTTCACACTGATGTTGCTGCATGATGTGCGTCGTTTCACACTGATGTTGCTGCATTATGTGCATCATTTCACACTGATGTTGCTGCATGATGTGCATCATTTCACACTTATGTTGCTGCATGATGTGCGTCGTTTCACACTGATGTTGCTGCATCATGTGCATCATTTCACACTGATGTTGCTGCATGATGTGCATCATTTCACACTTATGTTGCTGCATGATGTGCGTCGTTTCACACTGATGTTGCTGCATGATGTGCATGATTTCACACTGATGATGTTGCTGCATGATGTGCATGATTTCACACTGATGTTGCTGCATGATGTGCATGATTTCACGAAAACTGCACAGAGACAAACCAAGTGTGTCTGACTCTGCCGTGTGATTGGAGTAAACCCAACAGTGATGTATACATCTGTGCTGC
>JADBJO010013662.1:25792-28292 GCA_016801955.1 Conus betulinus
TTGGAGCTTTTCTCCTCCTGCCAAACAACGCCCAGACTGTTTGTCTGTAGCGAGATCCCATGACATAATAGACAAAGAAGTTGAATGTGGCGTTGATGATGTTGAACAGTTCAGCCACCACACACACCCACAGAAAGAAGTTATGATGACGTTGACCTGAATTGACTTCTGGCAAGAACAGCCAACTGACACGAATGAGAGCCACGGGGGAAAGACAGGCGATGAACAGGACAGAGTTTCCCACCAGTATCTTCGTCAGAGCGAGCTCCTTGGCCGAGATCAACGAGGCGGTTACAGATCTCCACGTCACAATCTGACGTAATTTTGCAATCGTCATAATAGTTGCTGTCGTCACCACAATCAGTTCGATGATGGGCAGGCCAACACCAAACACCAAACCATGCAGAACATCGATCAGGGCTTTGTTAGCATGGTAAAAGGTCCCTTTGATTCCTGTGTTGATCACTGTACCTGTCACAGGGTCGTGCACACAACCTACACGATACCGGAAACTCACGATGAAATATAAACCTGTCATTACAACACTGACCACTATGATTATGACAGCCATCGTTCTAGTACGTAGGAGAGTTTGGAATTTGAGTGGATTGAAAACACAAAGGCATCTCTCTGTAGCGATGATGACAGACAGCACAGGAGAAATAAAAGCGGAGGCAGCGAAAACCACCAAATTATTGTTGGTCATAAACGTCATGAAAGGACCGAATCTTCCTTCTTTGGTGATTTGCATTCGGAGTTGTTCACCGGAATCAGGGTCATTGTGATCAAATACAATTCATCAATAAGCGACAAAGCGAACAGACACAGATTGACCCGATCCTGAAGACCGTGTTTATAGAACACCGCCATGTTGATGACGTTAGCTGGTCCACCAATCAGGAACATCAGCACAAGCAAGTTGTTTTTGATTTGATGTACAACGCCTTCCACTTCTGCACTGACAATATTGTCAGGGTTGTCCAGGGTAGGAACTCCATCTCGCTGAATACAACTGTGATGCAATCATCTCGAAGTGACGCGTTTCCTGCACCAGCCTCTGAGAATCCTGACTGGTTGCCATTGAGATCAATACCATCGGTAGCGTTCATTTTTACGAGGGAAAAAAAAAAAAATAGGCAGTTATAGCGCTTTAGTTCTTTCGTCAGTACAGAGTACACAACTTCACAAGCGTCAAGAGCGCTTTAGGTCTTTGTTCAATGCAGGGTGATCCCTACAAAGCCGACGTAAGATCGCAAGGCTCACCATGATGTACACAATATTTAACAACATGGTCCAGGTGGATTTTGGCAAAATTCGTAAATCCCAGCAGCCAAAGTTGAGAGCACCTAAGGGAAAGGAACAGAAGAGCACACTCAGGGCAGCTTGCTAGACTTCAGTGTCTACGGGACTGGCGGAGTTTTTCGTTCCTCCCACGAACCATCCCTGAGTGGAACGATTCACTGACTGAGGCTGTGGCTGGAGCCGCGTCTCCTGGCGTGTCCACATCGGGAGCTCGTAAACTCCACCAGTAGTCACAAGCTTTTTTTTTTTTTTTTTTTTCCTGCGCCTACCCCTCCGCCACAAGTGTCAGAATAATCAGCCTGTTGATTGAGGACACTATACGGATGAAGACGAGGGGTAAAACTTCACAAGGTCAACAGCTCTTTAGTTCTTTGTTCAAGGCAGGGTAAACCTTTACAAGCTTCAAGAGCTCTTTAGTTCTTTGTTCAAGGCAGGGTAAACCTTCACAATCGTCACATATGTGAGGAGATCCCGTTGCTCAAATTAAGTGTTTGTCCAGTCGCTTGGCACCTGTTTTTGATTTTAACAGCATTTCTTTTTTCAGATTAGTCAAAAACCTCATTCTCTTCACGCTCCCCATTCACCCTTCTCTCTCAAAGCAGTGACCAGTCATTATTCATAGCCGTGAATAGCTATTAATTAAAGCCCTTACTAGCCATTATTCAAAGCCCTTACTAGCCATTATTCAAGCCCGGACTAGTTCTTGTTCAAAGCCCTAAGTAGCTACAGTTCAAAGCCCCGTTTAACCATTATTCAAATCACTGGCTAGCTATCATCTTAAGCCATGATTAGCCGTTATTCAAAGCCCTACCTAGCCAATATTCAAAGCTCTGACTAGCCGTTATTCAAAGCCCTTACTAGCCAATATTTAAAGCTCAGACTAGCCTTTATTCAAAACCCTGACTAGCCATTCTTCAGAGCCGTGAGTAGTCATTATTCAAAGCCCTTACTAGCCGTTATTCAAAGTCCTTACTAGCCAATATTCAAAGCACTGACTAGCCTTTATTCAAAACCCTGACCAGCCATTCTTCAGAGCGGTGACTAGTCATTATTCAAAGCCCTTACTTACTGTTATTCAAAGCCCTTACTAGCCTTTATTCAAAGCCCTGACTAGCTCTTATTCAAAGCCCTGACTAGCTCTTATTCAAAGCCCTGACTAGCCTTTATTCAAAGCCCTGACTAGCCTTATTCAAAACCC
>JADBJO010013662.1:33292-40792 GCA_016801955.1 Conus betulinus
TAGTTCAGCCACAGGGGAATCGTACTGTGAAACAATCTGTCTTCTGTCAACACGTGGCACGCTATGTACCGTGATAACTCCTTGTCATCAGTCTGACTTTTGACACTGTTTCTTAATAAAACAGAGGTCTGTAGGATGGTGCGTGACAACAGGAGAGGCTTGCCTATGGGCGTGGAACGTGCCAAGTGTTTCTGAAACTCTGGTGATGCTTTGTGCCGTCAGATCGGCAAGACCACGAAAAGGCAGCCCCTTTAGGTCATCGTTTCGTTCAATCGTCAAAAAACGACGACTCTCCTTTACACCCATGACGGTGACATGTTTATAAAGAAAAGGCAGCCCCTTTAAGAAAAAGCAGCCCCTTTAAGAAACGTCAGCCCCTTTAAGAAACGGCAGCCCCTTTAAGAAACGGCAGCCCTTTTTAGATCATCGCTTCGTTCAATTGTCAAAAGATGACTCTCCTTCACACACCCGTGATGTGATATAGTCATAAAGGGACTAGTGGGTATGGAGAAAGCCAGACAAATCAGACCTCTGGCTGTCGCAGAGTAAACAACAGTCACAAAGGCGTGGACAGACATGATCGGAAGTGATCACACCCTGTGTCCTAGCTGAAGTGTTGAAAAATGGCGTAGGTTCGCCCTATTCCTTTCCTAAGATGCTGCTACCATGAATGACACGTGGGTATTCCACTGTTGCCTCACGCTTTCTAATAGGCCTCACAATGGGCGTGATGAATGACTTCAAGGTATCAAACTGCCTGACCGCCTTCTCCTCCTTGATCCTCCCGACAAGCACAGGCACGCTGTCAACAGCTCACAAGCGCCACATGGCAAAGCAAGCACGTCCTGTGCCAGAAAAGGGGCAATCACACAGCAGCGGGCGAAATCCTCCTGACTTGAGCTGCATGTGTCTAGTGTTTAGAGGGATGCGGTCTGCCGTGTTCCACCTGCCCAAGACACGCTGTGTGAAAGAAAAGTGTGCAGAGATCATACTGCATGGAACTCTGCCACCCCGTCAATCTTCGCAGGGTAGACGTGAAGAAAGTGATACTGGGGAAAGTCACAGAGAGCCTCCGTGGAAGGAACAATATGACATACGCCACCTGGAACGTAGGGACACTCACACTGTGTGGAAAACTGAAATTATTGACCCACTAGATCGGCAGACACTCCTGGCACATTTTCGGCCTCTGCAGAGTTATAGAGAAGAACAACAAAGAAGTTCAAACAGAAGAAGAGCATGTCGTGTGTTGCTGTGGTAGAGAAGACAAACGCATGCATCGCATGGGTTTCTTTTCTTTTCAGTCAGTCCCATCTCCTGTGCTACCCTAGTAGCATACCACCCATGCCACTCACTCCTACATCACCACCTCTCCCCCCCCCCCCCCCCCCCACTACCACCTCCAATCCACAGCCCCAGCCCAACTCGTCCTGCCACAGCCCTAGCACCAATCATTCACAGGGAGCAGTCAGTGTCAAGTCGTCATGAGGCAACCCACCGGAGGAGATACTGCACTGCTGAGTCTCTTCGATGGTGTTCAGTGGTGCCTGTTCTGATTCAACACAAGCAGAATGCCATTTACTAAGCCCCCCACTGACGACAATAATCACCTAGTCGCAGAGCCGGCGTGAGTGAGTTTTCCCTCTGGAGGGCGCCATGGAGTCTTTAGTTCACAAGAATATCTGGAAATGATAGAACAGAACGATGCCCTGTGTCCATCAGGGTCATGACCACCCCCACCCGTCAACGAAGAATCACGTTGCCGCCAACATATGCTCCATATCAGACTATGATGATGGCTATATTATAGAACTGTACACTCTGCTTTAAACAGTCATCAACAAAGTTGATATGAAAGACATCCTCGTCGTTAGGGGCTGACTGGAATGGTAAAGGCGGTAAATATGCCCAATAAGCCTGGAAGAATTTCAGCGGTCCTTCCTGTAATGAGATGCCAATGAGAGGGGACTACAACCGCTAGAATCTGGTGGTGATAAAGACCTGGTTCTTGCTAACACTGTCAGTGGCCATACCTATCCCAACAACGTGCGTAGCATTCCACGCAGAGCAGCCATTACAGCCATCTGAACTATATTCACGTGAAGAATCGGAAATGATCTGGCATCAACAGTTCCAAAAGAAGGACGTTTCCAGAAGCTGACCCTTAATAGTGGCTACATCTTTCTCATGAGGAACTTCAAAATCGAGTTAACGAACAACAAGAGGGTGAACATCAGCCATCTCAAAGTCAATCTTGACAAACTGAAAAACTCTGACATCACTGAACAGTTCCAGGCAGCCATAAGAGACACATTCACCCCACTGCCGCTGCTGAAGAAAGGCATTGACGCCTTCACAACCAATGTCATTAGCAACATTCACCCCGCTGCCGCTGCTGAAGAAAGACGTTGACGCCTTCACAACCAATGTCATGAGCAACATTCACCCCGCTGCCGCTGCTGAAGAAAGACGTTGACGCCTTCACAACCAATGTCATTAGCAACATTCACCCCGCTGCCGCTGCTGAAGAAAGAAACGTTGACGCGCTTCACAACCAATGTCATTAGCAACATTCACCCCGCTGCCGCTGCTGAAGAAAGACGTTGACGCCTTCACAAACAATGTCATTAGCAACATTCAACATTCACCCCGCTGCCGCTGCTGAAGAAAGACGTTGACGCCTTCACAAACAATGTTATTAGCAACATTCACCCCGCTGCCGCTGCTGAAGAAAGACGTTGGCGCCTTCACAAACAATGTTATTAGCAACATTCACCCCGCTGCCACTGCTGAAGAAAGACGTTGGCGCCTTCACAAACAGCGTTAACCAGTCGATGACAGAAAACAAGGACACAGTTTTTAGAAGTAAGCTGGAGGAGATGTTTGATCTCAAACAACATCGTGGAGATGTGAGAAAGTCGCAGAAGCTTCACAAACCGCACAAGAAGAGTAAGAAAAGGAGAGACATGGTGCGATAAACATGAGGATTGGTCAAGGACACTTAAGACCGTGAATGAGCCTTAACCTAACAATGCTGTGGAGACACTAAGATCAATCAATACAACCAAGTTCTTGACTAAACAGAAGCAAAATAAAATCACCATCATTGAAACACAATGGTGGCAACTGTCTCATAAAGAGGAATATTTTGTATAAAAGGTGGATTGAATAGTGCTCTACGCTGTACAACAAGTGGACCAAAAGACGTCCAAGTGTGCTAATAGCACAGCATTCATCACACGATGATGAGTTTCCAACACACCGTGAAGACGTCGTCGTAGCATCAGTGAAGTCGCTGAATTATCGCAAGGTGTCAGGCATAGACAAATCGCCACAGAGCTCATAAAACATGGCGGATATGTAGTAGTTGATGCCCTAACTGTCGTCTACGACCAAATTCAGCAGAGTGGTTCACTCTACAGCTAAATTACCAATCGCCACCCTTTCCAAGACAGGAAAAATCTCCAACATGGTCAGAATCACTGCACTAAGTTACCAATCGCCACCCTTTCCACGACAGGAAATCACCAACATGGTCAGAATTACTGGACTGTCGCTTTGATCACCTAAGACAGCAACATAGTACTTAAAACCACTGGAATATGTTACAGCCACGCCCAGTACTCACTACAGAAGAACAGACAGGAGTCTCTTGTGGCTGAAGAACTATCGAACAGATCTTTACCAAGCGCACCCTTGAATTCAACACAGCTCCAAAACCGGAAGGGTGGGTTCTACCACATGTTCCTACACTTCAAGGCGAATGACAAAGTCTGGTACCTCCCTGTTGTAGTACTTTGTGGTCGGCTGAACTGGAAGCAAAATGAACTGAACTCGCAGAAGGCATGATGATCCACGATCAAGAAACGTACCACAGGGCAAAAGCTGATTAACACTAGTTAGCGTCTATGCTCCAAAGATACCCATGTGATTCTTTCACGGGCAAAACTAGAGAGGGCTTCTATACTTAAGTTCAAGTTTATCAGGGCTTTTTTAACTCCCATATTTTCATTACATTCCTAACACACATTAAGACTAAAGCACGTGAAGTTAATGTCAACCGAGTAAGCACTGGAGAAATAATCATGGCAAACCTTCACTCTGTACATAACATCGTCATCCCGGCAGGCAGGGAACAAGATTGTTAAAGGCCTGGATGAAACATCGGCAAGAAAGAGGCCTGGACACCAGGCTGAGAACATCAAAGCAAAGGCCAGCCACAACGCCATCATCGCTATTGATGTAACTGTCCTTAGACAGAAGTCGTGAACTGTTCAACTATTCACTTACCTGAGATCCATCATTAGCAATGGGGGATTCGAACCTACAGTTTTACTTTAGAGCATCAAAGACTGTCCAGTTTGTATGGAGAGACAGTAACATCTGCATGAAACAAGGTCAGGCTACTGTGCAGGTTCCTATGTTCCGTTGTCCTGTGTAAAAATGAAACCCCTACAGTGGGTCAGGAACATTCAATGTCAGTCGTGGAACAGCATCGAGCCGGGCTGCAGGTTGCCCACGGCAGTGGCGTGGCTGTGGCGTCTTTCACTGGTGGGCTCTGCAGTCATGAAGTACGGGCTGGTTCACCCATGGGGACGCTTCCCTTGAGGTTCTGTCGTGTGTCCCTCCAGCAGCCATCACACAATGGCATACACCAAGGAGCAATGATGTCCCTTGACGTCTTTAGCGAATGCCCTGTGCGTGCCTGCACACTATTTGAACTCAGCGCAGGCTTCCGAGGGTGGTGCAGGATTGGTCCCAGCTGGTAGGTTCAGCAGTTGTAGACAACGAGGCTGTGGATCCCACTCGCACTTTCAAGCGTATGTTTCTCTCTAGTTATGGAAATGAGGTGTTATATCAAGATACTCAACATCAGATGTGCTGATCATGTCACCAAAGAACATGTGGACCAGCACATCAAGCAGCACATTGGAACGTATGAAGATCTGCCGACATTAGGTAAACACAGAAAAAAGACTGTAGTGCCGCCACGTGACTAGATCCAACGGCCTTGCTGAAACAATACTCCAGGGAACGGTTGAGGGGAGAAGATGGAGAAGATGACAGTGGATTGAGGACATAGCATAATGTAAGACAGTGGACTTTGAGGACGTAGCATAATGTAAGACAAGGGACTGAGGACATAGTATAATGTAAGACAATTAATAGACTGAGGACATAGCATAATGTAAGACAACGGACTGAGGACACAGCATAATGTAAAGACAACGGACTGAGCACATAGCATAATGAAAGATAGCGGACTGAGGACATAGTATAATGTAAGACAACGGACTGAGGACATAGCATAATGTACACAACAGACTGAGGACATAGCATAATGTAAGACAACGAACCGAGGACATAGCATAATGTAAGATAGTGGACTGAAGACATAGCATATGTAACACAACAGACTGAGGACATAGCATAATGTAACACAACAGACTGAGGACATAGCATAATGTCAGACAACGGACTGACGACATAGCATAATGGCCAGGCTTTAGGCCTTGGCACAATCAACGCAGGTAGAGAAACATGGTGAAAAGTCTGCAGTGCATGGTCCCCAGAAGTCCCCACAGAGCCAAGGAACGAAAGTGCAGAGTGGCTAGCTGTGGAGTTCTATGACCTTCCACATAGGTAACACACTCGCACTTTTCAGCCAGGGCCTTGTCAGTTGGTGGACATTATCCTGAATGTGTGAAAGTGAGCTTTGATAGCCCGAACAATTCTGTCTTGAACGCGTTTCAGCCAGCCGCCTGAGAGAATGTGGCCATCAA
The DNA here is from genome assembly GCA_016801955.1 of Conus betulinus. Taxonomy (NCBI): domain Eukaryota; kingdom Metazoa; phylum Mollusca; class Gastropoda; order Neogastropoda; family Conidae; genus Conus; species Conus betulinus. Next base: position 39,076 of record JADBJO010013662.1, read on the forward strand.
GACAACGCCCTGGCAAAAGAATTAATAGTGCTAATGAATGGGGAGCAAGACTGTTGCAGGCATATCCGGTTGAGGAAGATAAAAGTCGATTTCCTGATGACAGGTTTTGGAGAATGTTCTCTACACACGATACCAATATGCGTGTGGTGTGTATGGAGAGAGGGAGGGAGGGAGGGAGGGGGGAGGGTTATCCTACGATTTCCCAGCCAAAAGGGCCAGACAACTGTTCATGCTCCGCAGTCAGCTAGCACAAGGAAAGAATGAAGGAAGTCAGGAAACTGAGTGAACGACATTGAATGACATGGACTGGGATGACACGGGAAACGACTGAATGGAGCGCCAGCTGGCAGCTCTTCAGTCAGCACTACCCAGGTAGGCAGCCCGTTGTGTCAACGCGTGTGGGCTGTAAAGCTCTTAGAGCTTGGTCTCTAGCCGAGGATGGGCGCTATATGAGTATTCATTATGATAACAATGATAATAATAACATGAGGGGGCAGGCAAAACAATCCACTCACTCTGACGTCTGTCATACACAGAACAACTTTTTTTTAGTTCTTCAATTCTTAATCGTGTGCTTCAGCCGTTAAATTATCGACGGATCTCCTACGAAATCCCTGAATAGTTTTCTTTATTTAGTTCGCCTTTGATTTTTTTTAAAACTGTGTGTGGCACATTGACTGAAAAGCATATTAAAAGCATGGGTGAGAGAGAGAGAGAGAGAGAGAGAGAGAGAGAGAGAGAGAGAGAGAGAATAATAGAAGAGCAAGCTCGATTTCAATCAAAATACGGTGTAGAGATCACATATTTGCTCTGTATGCCTTAATAGAAAAACAGTTATTAATTAAATTCAAACTGAATGTTGCATTCATTGATTTTCCAGAAAGCCTTCGTTTTAAGGAATAGGAGTAAAACAGGGTACTCTGCGGAACGATGGCATCAATAGGAGATGGTGTGTAGCTGCTCATGGAATGCATGAGTCTGTTCTGACTTATCTTCGATAGAAACCAGAGCTTATGCCGTCTATTCCATCTTGCTGCCCGCGAGATGTGAAACAAGAGTGTCTCTTAAGCTCACTGCTGTTTACATTCTTCATACATGAATTAGCGATAGAGACACCAGAGAAGAAAAAAACACGGAGGGATGACTGCCAGAACCCAGTATCTCATATATATATGAGATTATTATATATATATATATATATTACCTGATGCTACGACCTATTTCTAATCCTTTTGTACTGACGATATTGTCCTCCATGCAGATATATTTATTGTTTTGCAGAACTGATAAGAAAAAAAGGGAACCAGACAGACTCAAGTTAGCAGTGTGTCTACGCAAAACTCACGTAATGGGTTTATCAGAAAACGGTGCTTACTTACCAAAATATGCGAGACGGTTTTATAGTGAAGTAGAAGATGAAGAGACAGCTAGCTATACAGAGACCTTGGGGTGTGTTTTCCTCACAAAATCAGGCGTGAGTAAGTGTTGGATTAAGATGGCCAGAACAGGAAAGACGAGTCATGGAGATTTCGATAGCTGTGCAAACATCTGAACTACCATAATGTAAATATATTCTGGAAATACAGATACAGCTTATTTTGACAAATGCATCAGAGGTCTGAGGCACGTTGGATAATGTTCAAAGGGAAATAAACTTCATGCCTAGGCTATATTGTGTCTCTCTTTACGTACCCTTGTATTCATTAAAAAGGTTGTA
>JADBJO010013662.1:45792-51397 GCA_016801955.1 Conus betulinus
CAGCAAGAACCAACTGGAAGAGGAAAACAGAAAATCTCAACTTGGAGAAGGATGGAGCAAAACTGTGGAAACTTACCAAAGCAATGAACGATGAAAGAACGTCAGCTTCACCAATCGTTCTAGAAGACAATGGAGAGACCCTCACTGGAAAGCAGGCTGCAGACCACTTCATAGGCAGCTTTGAAAGGATCAGTAACATCAAAGTTCCAAAAGATAGAGAGAGGGAAGTGTTGGAACAACAGAAACACTACGAAGACATGGACACAGAGGAAGACATGATGAAAGAACTCTTTACAGAAAAAGAACTTAAGAAAGGGATAAAGCAGATGCAGAAAGAGAAATCACCAGGACCTGATGGCATTACAAATGAGATGCTACAACACTTTGGGACCATCAGCAAAGAAAACCCTTCTCAATATCTTCAACGCCAGCTGGAAAAATGCATCAGTACCTCGGTCAGGGAGAGACGCTATCATGATCCCGGTTTACAAGAAGGGAAAAGGCAAGACCCAAGCAGACAGCTTCAGACCCATCAGTCTGACCAGCTGCATAGGGAAGCTCATGGAAAGGCTAGACAACAAAAGGCTGACATGGTACCTGGAGAAAAAAGAGATCACCTCTGACAAGCAGGTAGGATTCAGGCAACACTGATCCACTGAAGACCAGGTCGCTTACATTGCGCAAGAAGTAGAGGATGCACTACAACACAAGAAACATACCATTACAGTCTGGATCGACCTGGAAAAGGCCTTGTATAAAGTGTGGAAGAATGGGCTGAAGCTGAAGATGCACCAGTACGGTATCTCAGGTCTCATGTACAATTGGATCAGCCAATACCTGACCAACAGAAAAGCCCAGGTACAGAACAGAAGGCACCAAAGCAGACAGAAGACCATGAAGGAAGGCGTCCCACAAGGTGGAGTTCTCTGCCCTACGCTTTTCATCATCTTCATGAACGATATCTTTGATGACATCCCTGCATGGATCCATGGTGCAATCCACGCAGACGATCTTGCCATTTGGTACTCTGAGCAGTACTTAAGAACAGCCACTGTACGGATCCAGGAAGCCCTGAGGAAGATCGAGACATGGACAAAAAAGTGGCTCGTAACCATCAGTGCCAGAAAAACCACATACCCCATCTTCAGCCTGGCTACAAAAGAGCAGAGTGCACGCCTCCAGGTGAATGGTCACGTCCTTCCACAGGATAAGGCACCCACTTACCTAGGAGTTACATTTGACCCCAGGATGACTTGGAGACACCAGATCAACAAAAGTGCACAGAAAGAGCCAGGCTATGTCTGGCATTCAGGAACTTCCTCCTGGGAGCCGACCACAACATCCAGAAGAAACTGTACCTTGGACGAGTGAGACCTGTCCTAGAGTATGGTACAGCTGCCTGGGGGACAGCAGCCAAGACCAACCTAGACAAAGTTGCCAAAGTCCAGAACCAGGCGTCCAGGATCATCACTGGCGCTCTCAAATCAAGCCTGATCCAAGCTATGGAAACTCTGACAGGTCTTCAGAGCCTTGAAAGCAGGAAAGACGCCATAGTCCTCACCCAGACTGCCAATTCAAGAGGATGAAGAATCACCCCATGAAAAAAAAAGAATGTCAGAGCCAACCAAGTGCAGACTAGAACGCAGCAGTTTTGTGCACAACGCTCGCAGATTCGAGAGGCAGGACCCTGAACTGCTACAGCAAGGGAACAAGCAGATCCCCAACACACAGTTCTGTACCCGCTTGGAGAAGGGACCAGTTTCCAGAATCAGAGAGACAATGCCAGGCATTCCCACAAAGGGCACACAGTCAGAACCTTAGAAGAAAGCACTATCGAATCCTAAACCATATGGAACAGGCATATCCCAAAGAGCTGTGGACGTATGCATACACGGACGGCTCAGCAGAGGAGGCTACCAGAAATGAGGTGGAGGAATATTCCTAACCTTGAAGTATGGAACACACGTCCGACAAGCCATCCCCACTGGCAAATTCTCCACGAACTACAAAGCTGAGGCAGACGCACTGCAGACAGCAGGTGAGACACAGTGTGCGAATAGAGAGGCCATGTATCCCAACGTCGTCATCTTCTCTGATGCACTATCAGTAGTGCAGGCTGTACAGAACCCAAAGAACAAGGACCTCAACCCCCTTGTCTCTGCTCTTGCCAGACTGCAGCAGGCCACTGAACTAACCATCATTCAGTGGATACCCTCACACTGCAACATAGCAGGCAATGAGGAGGCAGGCCGACTGGCGAAGGAAGGAGGACAGCAGCCACAAGAGGAATAGGAAATCCCCTATGAAGAGGCCAAGACGATCAACAAGGAGAAGCAGAGGAAAAGATGGCTTCAGCTACATCCAGATTATAACCGGACAGATGCCTACTACCTCCTACCCAGACCACACCAAGTCAACATTGTGAGGCTGAGGATAGGCCACTCCAGGCTACACCATCACATGTTCACAAGGTTTCGCATTGGCGAGTCTGCAGTGTGCCCCTGCGGTACAGCCCCAATGACAGTGGAACACTTCTTACAGGACTGTCCAACACACCATAACCTGAGAGCAGAGACCTGACCTGCTGACCAACCGATGAGAGAGAAACTCTACAGATCTCTGGAAGGCGTCCGCCGGATGGCAGCCTTCATCAGTGCATAATGAGTTCAAGAAAGAAAGAGGAAGGACAACCGATCTTCTCCAGGAGACGGAAGAGGCCTGTTCTGCTGACAAGGTCGAGAGAGCCTTCGTTAGATCGATGAATGCCAGATACAGTGGCTTGCCCTGCTCTCTGCACTTCTCCTGAAGCTGGCGCACTGAGAAAATCATGTCAGTTGTTGACCAGCCTGCCCTGAAGCCGCACTGGGACTCTGGGTACAATCGAGCAGCCAGTGTCTGGAGCCTGGTAACGAGAATGCGAGCGAACACCTTCCCGACTATGCTCAGGAGGGATATCCCTCTGTAGTTGTTGCAGTCACTGCGATCGCCTTCGTTCTCATAGAGAGTCACAATGGAGGCATCACGCATGTCTTGGGGGACTGCACCCTCCCTCCAGCACAGACAAAGCAGGTCGTACAGGGGCTGCAGCAGCACTGACTTCCCACGCTTGATCACTTCAGGTGGAATGCCGTCACTTCCTGGTGCTTTTCCACTGAGGAGCATGTCGATGGCTTTGCCGAGTTCCTCAAGCATGGGGACCTGGTCCAGTTATTCCATCACAGGCAAGTCATCGATGGCATCAAGGGCAACGTCAGTGACTACTGTTTCCCTGGAGTAGAGCTCTGAGTAGTGTTCGACCCATCTCTTCATCTGTTGGTCACGGTCAGTGATTGTCGCGCCTGTTGAAGACTTCAGAGGAGCAGTTTTCTTTCACTTGTGGTCCAACCGCCTTCTTGATCCCATCAAACGTACCTCGAACATTTCCGCAGTCGGCTGAACGCTGGATGTCCTCGCACAGTTGCAGCCAGTAGTTATTGGAACATCGTCTTGCGACCCTCTGTGCGTTGCTCTGTGCAGTTCTTAATGCTGCGAACGTCTTCTTACTGGGGATTTTTTGTATGCCAGAAGAGCGTTACGCTTGGCTTCAATGACTGGCTCCATTTCAGAGAGGTTGGCATCAAACCATCTGGTTCTTCTTGTCGAAGGCTGAGATGGCGGCATCGTAGACAACATCTCTGATGGTGTTCCACTTGCTGTGGCATCCTGTTCTGGCAAGTCTTGGAGTGTCTCTTCGACGGAAAATTCACAAATTCCTGTCTGCGATCAGGGTCTCCTGTTCTTGCAACGTTGATGCGGGTATGTCCTTTTGTTTTGGAGCGGTGCAACTTGCGTGGCTGTATCCTCACTTTGCTGCACACGAGGGCGTGATCAGTGTCGCAGTCGGCGCTGTGGTAGCTTCTCGTTGCCCAGGACAGCGTTCACAGCTGAGCGTCTCGTGACCACAAGGTCCAGTTGGTGCTAGCGATGAGACCTTGGGTGTTTCCAGGACACTTTGTGTTGGGGCTGGGACTGGAAGAAGGTGTTGGTGACGCAAAGGCTGTGGTATGAGCACAGGCTCCAGCAACCTCTGTCCATTGTCGTTCAACTTTCCGACCCTGTGGTGACCGATGCAAGATGGCCACGACTGGTGATCAGATCCAACCCGGGCGTTGAAGTCGCCAAGAAGGAACAGCGGCTCCAGTTTCGGTACCCTGCCAACCTGGGTGTCAAGCTCATTCATTGTAGAAATGGTCCTTGATGTCTTCTGAACTACTCAGAGTAGGAGCATAAATGCTGAAGATGTTGACAAATTCTGCATCTGTAGCCAAGCGGATGGACAGGATACGTTCTGTGCCACCTGTTGGGGGTTCCGCTGATGCCAGAAGACTGTTCTTTACTGCAAAGCCAACTCCATGTATTCGTGGTTCATTGGGTTCTTTCCATTTCCAGAAAAAAACGTGTAGTTTTCTTCCCTGAGAGAGCCACTAGAGGGTAGCCTGGTTTCTTGGAGGGCTGCTATGCTCATGTTGAGTCTTGTAAGCTCCCTGTCCGTGATAGCAGTCTTCCTGGAGTCTTTTACCTGTGCAAAGTCGTCTGAGATTCCTGGGCTCATGGTCTCACATTCCAGCTTGGCAACCGAAGTGCTGGAAACTTCTTTGGTTTTCTTGAATTGCCTGGTGCGATGTTTCCGTCTGCTTGTCATCCCTAAACATTTGAGCTCCAAGCACCCATTGAAGCAGGCAGACGTTGGTGAGTCAGCATCTTACTGGCTGGGGACTGCCCAGCTTGAGGCGGGTGGTAGCTGACCAGTGGGACACGATGATCCCTCCCACCGTCAGAGACAGCCCGTGGCGTCCTACTCTACGCCAATCGAGTGTGGACTTATAACCCGTCACTGCTGTCTCCCGTGTTGGTTCTTCGCTGAAGCAGTGAAGCTGGAGTGACCTCTCCAGGGCGCAAGCCTGGGCGAGAAATATGGAGATGCTGTGTTGCCCATGCATCAGTATCCCCCTCTCGGCCTCGCCAGTGGGCTCCAAAGGAGTGCGGGGCACGACGTTTGGCACTGGTCTGGCTGCAGGCGCTGCCGGAAAGAAGTCAGACGTTGAAGTCCAACCGCCTTAGGGGCTCCACTCCGGATTTTCTCTCTGGGTTTACTCCCGTAACCTTCATTCTCCCGAGGGTGTCCACAAGGCAGCGGATCCTTCATCCAACGGCCGGGGCACGGATGCTGGATGCTGGGGCGTCCATGGACCCAGGCTCTTCGCGCTCCCAGTCTGTCCAGCGTTCCTAAGCACTTCGTGGGTTTAGCATCAGACTTGTTCCTTGTCCTAGATGAGTGGCCTGCCAAGGCTGCCGGGTCCCATCCTCCCGGGTTTTGGAATAAGAGATTTCCTTCTCCTAGGCAGATTCGCAACCAGGGTTGCAGGCTCAGCCCGCCCGCCCAGTTATACCGCCAGGTGGTACTCGGTCGCGCCAAGACACAGCAAGCTTTGTGGAAACGGGGACGCCACGGGAAGGCGTTGCTGTGGGCACTGAGGCCATTGCAATAGCCTTACAGCCTGGCGAACCAGACAGTGGCTACACGGCGGTCACTACACCTGGAAAGGAGGGGTGATCGAGTTGCACA
>JADBJO010013663.1:0-10000 GCA_016801955.1 Conus betulinus
ATACACGTCATCTGCAGCATTCTGAATTGCTTGAGGTGGGCCATCTTTCTCTTACACTAATTTTAAATGTTGGTGCCATTCCTCAATAGTAAAACCATTTCGAGACTCTGATTATTTATTTTTTTTTTTTTTGTATACTGAGTGCAGTGATTTCCAAAATTCCTCTTGATTGTTCACAGGATTAAGTATTTTTCATAACTTGAAGATCATTATACATCTTCTGCTTTCTAAGCAATAAATTGATATGTCCTCTCCTCTCTTTTACAAAAAGCTGCCCCATCTTCTTTATCAGGATTTTTTCATAAACACTCTTAAAATCTGAACTTCGTTAGTTTCTCTGCTTTGCATTCTGTATCGCAACCAACCATTCTGTCTGTTTGAACTGTTAACACCAATACACTGTTTCATGCATCTGCAACATCTTTCACAATATTATTCAATATGTGCAACGCATTGTTTACATAAACATCAATCAACATTGTTGCTGATGAAACCTTTTCAGGAATTTGCTCGGAGTTCATCATATCACAAAAATGGTCAGCATGACCATCATTCCACACACATTTTTCTACATATTCCTTTTCATCAAAACCTCCATACACACCTAATCTAGCATCAGACACATTCACACAGAATTCCGAAGACATTTGAGGGGATTCAATTTCATCTGTGACAAACATACTACACTGCTTTGTTATATAGTCACACAAAAAACATATGAAGACACAAACTAATCATTTACACTATGTCCTGAATCAGAAATGTATTGGAACGACCAGTCTGGTCGCCATTACATACACCATTTAACATAAATAATCCTAGAGTACTTTACACATGTTCAAAAAGATTTCCATAGGAATTCAATACTCTGTCCTCCCAACGTCTAGTGATAGTCACGGCTATCGCTGTTCTTGTAATAAGAATACATCATAACTTCATCATTGTATTCAGGGATATTATCTGCTGTTCTGGCATTAAAGTTATCATTCATCAGTAACGACAACTGTTCTCTAGATATAAAGTGATCAGTTAAACAATCTTCTAAATGGCTAATTCTGTTTTTCACATCAAATGCAGCATAGTATGGTAAGTGTTCTTGAGGAACGTATGCACGAATGTACAAAACAGTTTTGAAAAAAAAATGAAATGATGTTTTATCATGCACAGACAGCAACAAAAAATCCCGTTACTCGCATTGTGTCGCTTCACACTTGCAACAAGGCTATTTTTAATCAGACATATTACCCCTAACCCCACCCCCCATCTCCCCCCCACCCACTCAAAAAAAAAACACAAAAAAACACACAAAAAACCGCCTTCTCTTGTGTGAAGATTTGATGGCAGGCTGAATGAAAGACGTACTCAGTGAACACTGTATTGATAAAATCTTCCATGAAAGTTTTCTACCAAACAAAAAAAATCAAACGAAGACGATATTGTACAAAAACAGAATCAGAATGATTAGACATTAGTCCATTGACATTCGATTGGAAATATTCTTTAGGTTGTTATCATCCCTAACTGAATTATCTGATTTATAATCAAATTGATTTTCAATATTGGTTAGCCCATAACTATCTCCCGAAAACCCCGTCGTTCATGGTCACACAGGTACACGTAACATTGTCCATGGTCAACATATCCACATGTGCCGCACGTGGCAGTGAATTCTCTGTAGTGCCATGGATTGTCTCATCACTTCCACGTGCACAGAAACTACACTGTCTTGTCACGCTCGCTTACACCCATGACTGTCTTTTTTTGTGTACCTTTCTTGCACTGAGTCTATACGCAGAATAGCATCGCTTCTTGATCCAGGGGTGGTCACACCTCTAGGTGAGCTCGATGATGCCAGTCCTCTGCTGGTTAAGGACGAACTTCTTTCCATATATCAGCAGGTTGGTCGTAGATGATCGTCGCCCATTTCTACTGGTCTATGACCACCTGAAGGTGAAGAGACAGCTTCTTCCTGATCGTTCTGACGTGCATAGAAAGTCGTCGCCGATAAAACACATTGCTTCCTCGGAGATTTTTCTTTTCTCCTTCAGAATTTTCACTCTCTCCCTATCGAACGTGCATCGAGCCCACAATGGGCGAGTTAGATTTTGCATTCAATCAGTGGACCCTATCAAAACTGATGTCGCCACTCAATTTTAACTTGTTAGATATCAAGTATTTCAGCAAGTGTTCACAATCTTAATTAGTCTCATTGGCATGTCTGGGTCTACCGTGCACAATGATGCTATTCCTCTTAGAACGGTCCTCTAATAAGTGAATTATTCACCAGTTCTCATCTCCAAATCTGGCACACTTTCTTGAAGTTTGTTGTTTGTTTCTGCCAGTTCATTATTTGACCGACTAAGAGAGGCCAGCTCATTTTTCAGTGTTTCGACTTCCTCCTTCAAACCGACAAGTAATTCTTTAATCCTGGTCAGGTCTTCTCAAAGGCTATCAAACCTGTCACTCATGGAAGACAGCATGCACAAGTGTGGTTCACAAACAGTGTCACTATCAACTCTCTGCTGCATGGACGACAGTGGATGGGCCCCCTGGCTTCTCTCACCTCTCTCCACACTCAGTCTCTGGGCAACACTGGAACCGGTCAACCATGTCTGCTTGCTCTCCCTCTTGGGAGGCCCAGGTTTGACCTCAGCATTGCGTGGATTGCATCAAAAGGTTGTTGAAGAAAATCACAGTAAGGTGCAACCCCACTATGACACCGCCCAATCAGCTTGTCACTCTCAATGTCTGACATTGCATGGCGATTTCTTCTTTGGCACGGCGACACATAAAATTGTAGACTGCCATGAAGTAGCCATATCTTGCTCTGGAGCTCAGTACCACCTCTGGCATGCTGCGTTAGCTGCACTCTGTACAAATTTCAAAATTGTACGTAACTGGTAAAATATGTAATTTTACCAGAACAAATTATAAACCACAACACATCTGACTCCGTTTAAGTTTCATGAATCCCAGACAGACAGACAGACAGACAGACAGACAGAGAGAGAGAGAGAGAGAGAGAGAGAGAGAGAGAGAGAGAGAGAGAGATCACTAGGAAAACATAAGAAACGCTAAACAAAAAGAGTCTTGCAAGAACAAAAACAGAAAAAAAGGTTATAATGTAAAAAAAAAAAAATCAAGAGAACGGAGGAAAGAGATTGAAAGAGGAGAAAAAAAAAACAAAAAAAACCATGATAGCGAGTACATGCCTGTATGTGGGGGAGGAGGAGAGGGTGGTGTGGAGTTGTATGTATATGTTCCGTTTTCTTTTTCAAATTTTTGTTGTCTCATTTCAAACAATGAATAAATACTTTAAACTGACATACAATTGGCTATCATGTTTCATTTAAATTTTAATCAATGCACAATCATTCGCTAATGTTCTTGTATTGAAGCCGTTTGTGCATTCGTTTACCTATCCAGTTTTGTGTACCTTTATGTCGCTTTTCAAGCAAAATAAATACATAAATAAATAAAATAATTGGGGAGGGGGGAAGGGGGGGGGGGGGGCTTATACAGAAGTGTGTCTATAATACTTACAGTACCTCTGTATCATTCAACAATCGATGAAATGCTAAAAATCACCGTCAGTTACATCTCCCTTTCGACTACTTTCTTTCATATGTCGTTTTTATTCACAACCTGAACGATTATGTTATGAAACTCTGCTCTGAATTTTCGACCAGTTAGACAGTACAAGTAGAAGTTGATGGCGCTATTGCTGTACCACAGGACACGACTGAGGCTCGAAAATATTTTGTATTGTCCATACTCAGTTGGGTCATCTTTATCAACAGATGGCAGAATCATTTTCACTGATATGGGTGTTGTCAGGAGAATAAAAGAAACAGAGATACATATTAGGGTCACACTCATTGACAACGCCTCCCGTAGTCTGGAATTCTCTGCTGAGTGTTGTACAGGGAGGCCCTGTTTTTTTCCACTTTGTCCAACGACTTTATTGAGAACAATGCTGTTGCTGAATACCAGCAGGATGGATGGCAGAAAACACATTTGAACCATGTCCACCCAAGGCCAAATGTCGTCCCTAAACCGCTCATACTTTTCTGATACAGCTTCACGACAACACGAGTCTGGACAATGCTTGGCATCACGATCATACCCATAGAGAAAGTGACAGTTGATCAGAAAGGTAAACACAATCACTACACCAGCAATAGCTCGTGACGTTCCCTTAGTCCACACAGCTTTGACGTGATGGGGCCACAGTACAGAGGCGGCTCTTTGCATAGTGAGCGTCACAAGCATCCATGCTGACAAAGGAGACATCATGTACGTTATCACTTTTTCCACTTTGCATGGCCAAGTACCCAGAGTTTTAATTTCCGGCACATCAAATTCTGCTTCAAGCCAAGAGTCTAGTGGACCTACTATCAACACCATGAGGTCTGAACATGCCAGAACTTGAAACAACACACTGTAACTAGATCCAGGAAGACGATTCATGATTAGAAGGATCATAAGATTTCCGAAGAAACCAGACACAAGCACAGCAGGATAACCGATTTTATAAATAAGTTTGTAGGCTTTTCTATATGGTCTGTACAGGTCATACCACGAACGATCGTCATCATCACTATGAACAAGGTACTCCCATTCTAAGCTGGGATCCTCCGTTATGTATGTCATACCGCTTACCCAGAAGATTGAAAAACAGATAGCACAATGATTCAGTTGACATATGCTCAGTTTGTCTAGCATCCCTTTATTAATATCCGTTGATGGTAAAGCGAAGATCTATGTGTTCTGCAAAATCAGACAGTTAGCTAACCTGACAAACATCATACTAACAGTACATTTTGAAAAAAACAAAAGCCTTATCTGGTCAGATATCTAAATCATTGGTGATGAAAAATATCAGTAATCATCCTGCCATCAAAAAGGCTAGTCAAACTGACTATTCAACTTGAATAAAATGTATTTGAAAATGAAATGAGGCAGCGAACAGTAAACAATAAACAGTAAACAAGTAGGGTATCTCTTGCTCCCATAAGAAAACCTAACACATAGTAACTTTTTTTTCAAGACTGACACAGCCTTTTAAACTTAAATAAAGTCAGACAAATACAAATACGAACAATCTAATAGTGGGTGAAAAACCAGCGCAGGCCTACAACCCCTCTGTCATCATGACTTGGCAAAGGTTTGGACTTGAGGGGAGGGGGAGGGGGGTGAGGATGAAGAAAACGGGGACATGAAAATAAGAAAATATATTATTAATATGAAAAAACTCTTCACTAGCTGCATGAGGAAACCATCGTAATCCCTCTTGAAGACAGATCTATTTGTATTGCCTGCTCCGAGGCCTTTCATCCGCTGGATCGGAACTCATCAGGGAGACACGGCTGGTTGTGTCTGACCACAACGCGTATTCAAGATAAACTGGGACTAAGTTTACATGCTTTGCATCTTGTTTATTTCGGGATGTTTCCGAGACAGTGAGCATTTGAACCCGTGACTGCTGAATATTGAATGCAGATTAGTTTGTTTAAATGAGGAGAGTAGTTACACTTTGGGGTAGAGTTTGAAAGTGCGACTTCTTCGTCATGAATAAAGGCAGTGTCGGGTGTGAAAGAAGACAAGACAGACAGGGGTACTTGATGACGTGACCTGTCTACCCCGTCCACTCACGAGGAAACTTCGGATTCTCAGCAACTAATCGACTCATCGGAAGCAGTCAAAGGATTAACAGAGCACAGTTAAAAAAAGAGAAAAAACAAACAAACAAAAAAAACCTCTTGTTTTGGTGACCACAGAGCCAGATGAATCGTATCTATAACCGACGTGTGATTTTTTTTATCAACTTGAAAATTTATCTATCTGAATCCAGCAACGAGGGATCCAACCACAAATCTTACAAGAGCGCTAAAGACAGTATTAGCACTGAACGGAAGGACGACAGTATCTCCATGACGCAAACAAATCAGGCTACCAGAGAGAGAGAGAGAGAGAGAGAGAGAGAGAGAGAGAGAGAGAGAGAGAGAGAGTACATTACACACACACACACACACACACACACACACACACACACACACACACACACACACACTTCGCTTCTTGAATGCTTTATATAGATAAATAGCTAACTGTTTAACAATGTTTTCATTTGATGACGACATTAACAGGTTAAACCTGAAAAGGGCAAGAATTATTGAAATACTTTGGTGGGATGAATTGCTCTCTAATCTTTTAATACTGGACAAACCAATACAAAATGAACTTCATCCTGTCTCGTATTTTGACACAATGGACAGATCAGATTTCTGGTAAACGACTGTCTATAACGGAAATAATGAGTAAAAAGATCAGAGACACCAAGTCTAAACTTAGTCATAATGCGTTTTATATGTTTGTCTATTTTCATTGACATGTAGACAGGTAAACATCGTAAATGGCTATACGTTCTGCATAATTCAAATCTGTCACTGTTCTGTACATGAGAATTCCATTTTGCCAGCTGCAATCAACCAGACTTTCTCGGAATACCCTGATAAAAAACATCCACATCACCAACGCCTTGGCTCATCCATACAAATCCGAAACCATATTCACACAATTTCATTCTCACATTAGTCACCCAGTTCTTTTTTTTCCTCTGTCATCTAAGTGTAATATCATTCGATATGTTTTGTATGGTAATCTGTAATCCTGCATCTGAATAATTTTAAGCCAGTATCGAACACATTTAACAGCGGAATTCAAATATATTGGAAATCTAGCTGATTCACCATATACCAAATCATTTGGTGTCTGCAGTGATACTCCAAGAAATTTCTTCAAAGCAAAAAGATGGATTTTCTCACAATGTACAATAGCAGCAGTATCAAGGCCCCATACTTCAGCCCCATACTGTACCATAGGTTGAACTTGGGCATCAAATAACTTCAAAAACAAAGTAAGGGAGTCATTATTTAGCAACGACAATTTCTTTAATATGCACAGTAATACAGTTTTTGCTCTACTTGCTAAATCCTTGCATGCAAAGACAAAGCTCAAGCGCGTTGAGAAATATATACCTAAAAAGTATTTATATACATTTACAACAGGCATTATAGAACCATTATACGTCCATCTCTCTCTCGCTGCAAGATATCCGCCCTTTCTGAAAACAATTATATTTTTTTTTTGTCATATTAACTTTTAATCCTAATGAGCAACAACTCTTTGTAAAGTATTTAACTGGGTTTGTAGCCCAATAACTGTTTCTGATACCAAGGCTACATCGTCAGCCAAAAGAAGAATGAAAATATCTAAACCATCATTTATAAAATTTGCACCGTGCCTTCCACAATGTATAAACTCCTGTGTTATTCATTAATGAATAAAGAGAACAGAAGAGGACTACAGACATCGCCCTGTTTCACACCAGAAGTACAATTTATATAGTCTGTTAAAGCAGCACCAGATCGCACTCTTGCCTTTACACAATCATACATACTTATAACACTTTTATAACGTTTCCCATGAATACCATTTCTAAGCAGGAAAAGCTACAGCAAGTTCTATTTACTGAATCAAACGCCTTCTCAAAGTCAATGAATGCAACATACAATTTGCGATTTAAACAAAACTGTTTTTTGTACAAATGCCATCAGTGTGAACATGTGGTCAACAGTAGAATAGTTTTTCTTAAACCCAGCTTGAAATTCTCCGGTAATGTTATTTTCTTCCACCCACTCCTGTAATCTCCTGTTTGATTATAGCACTGTACAGTTTTACTGCAAATATTACACAACGAAATTCCTCGATAATTATTTGGATTGTTTGCATCTCCTTTTTTTATACAATGGGATAACAATAGACTCGGACCAACATCTGGGATATACTCCTTGATCAAACAAGGAGTTAAATATTTTAACTAAAAAATCTAGAAACAAGTTTGACTGGCAAGCAGTTTTTATTAGTTCACCTATAATTTCATCTGGTCCTGCAGCTTTGCGAGATTTGATCTTTCTTAGAGCAATTAGAACTTCTTCTTCGGAAATGGGACGATTTAGATTGTTGTCGTCATGATCGGTTCCATCGATGCAATTTTCATTTCCCATATCATTATGAGAGCTAGCATTTCCCTTCAAGCAGATCCCTGAAATGATGAAACCATGTTTCTGGACTTATATCGTTTACAGGTTGTTTTCTTTTTTTTTTTTTTTTTTTTCGAAATTTTGTGAACACAATCCCCAAAAATCTCTTTGATTATTTACAGAATGAACTAATTCTGTCAATAAAGCTTCATTATATTGTTTTTCCTTTCTTTTTAAAAGATGTTTGCATTCTCTCCTAGCTTTGCAATGGGCGTATAGAGGCGGTTCTGACAAACAACGTCGAAATCTGTTCAATAAATTACGAGCATTTCTTTTGTTAAGTCTGCATTCCACATCAAACCAGTCGTCTTCTTTTTGATATTTTCCAATATAAATCTGTTTGTTCATGCATTCCGCTGCCTCTTTTATACAACAATTAAACACGTTTAATGCATCTTCAATGTTACTATCAACCAGTCGTACGGCCTCTTGCATGCGCACTCGCATTTCATCGGAAAAAATGACATTTTTAAACAAATCAGCATGAGCTTCGCTCCAGACATTTTTTTTCAATTGTACAGCGCCTGTTGTTGACCTGTGAGGATTCATAGTTATGACATGGGGAAGTGATCTTTAGTTCTAAAGGCATGAGGTCAGAGTCGATTCTCTCTGACACACACATCTCACAACCACCAGAAAGAAAAAGAAAACAAATCATATGACATCAAAAAATAGTCATTGACACTACTGCCGCTATCCGATATGTATGTGTAGCGACCTTGAAGGTCGCCCTTACACACGCCATTTAAAATACACAGTTTGAAAGCAGTACACATGTTAAATAGTAGTTTTCCATAATTATTCAGGACAACATCTTCTGAGTTTCGAACACACACGGGCCCACTTTTATGTTGATCATTGTATGAAGACATGTTATCCTCAAAGTCACAAGTGAATTTGAAACTCTACTATTCAAATCACCGCACACAATCACATCAACTTCATTTTTAACAAAAAGTAAACAGTCGCACAGAAATTCTTCTAATAAAGAAACTCCATTTTCTTTATCAAAATAAGAATAGTATGGCGAGCCTTCAGGAGGTATATATGCACATACAAGCATGATGTTTTAAGGTGCCAAGCAAAGATTTGTCAACAATAAAAGCACGGAACGAGTCGGACACAACATCCACTGGTGTAAAATAGGGACAGATCTCATTCTTCACAAGACATACCAGCCCACCGGAGCGCCTTCCACGTGCCGTAAACTTTAAAGCACGTGTACAATAAACTGTGTACCCAGAGAACACAGGTGACTGAAATATTTCAACAAATGTCTCAACAAAAGAGATGAAATCAAAACCAGACACATAAGAAACAAAATCGTTATCATGCATTTTAGAGAGTAAACCATTCACATTCCAGTGAAGAAACGAAAAAGTTTTTATTTCCTTACAAGTGTCAGAGTGATATGATCTATCATTTCCAGACGACAAGGATATACAATGAATATATTCAGAAGACACATCATTATCTGTGTTACTGACATTTTCAACCGGCACTGACGTGACTGTCACTGAGTTTTCATCTAACTGCACGATCTTACGGCTCGTTTCACGTGCACAGTCCTTGGTAGAAACAACCGGTGTCCGCTCACCGTTGACTCCCTTTACAGTTGAGGACACGTACACAGAGTTAATTTTGGACCGGCCGAGTTCCTATCTTGATTCCACAAGTCCATTGTCAGCACCTATGGCGTATCGCTTGCCATCTATGAGGAGGTAATTTAAAAACTAACGTAGCACGTTTACCTTCACTCCTGGCTTTCTTAAGGTGAGGCGTTAACTTCTTTCTTAGGTCTCGCACTCTAGTCGAAAAGTCCTCTCCAATGAAAATGTTGGTTCCTCGTAGTTTACGTTTAGCTTTGAGGATGTCCATCTTCTGCTTGTAAAAAA
>JADBJO010013663.1:15000-30000 GCA_016801955.1 Conus betulinus
TAGGGCTATCGCTCAATGCAGCGAGGCCATCATCTCTGTACAGTCCAATTTGTTTTCCAAGACTTTTTAAAAAAATGTTAGATAGCATAAATAGTCCGGCAAGTTTGCAGGTTTCGGCACCATCATACGATCCCATGGTAACATCAAAAGTTGAACTTTTCCTGGTGTTCTTGGTCCAAGTCTCGTTTTTGCTGTGGAGTAAAGTTTTTCTTTGTATGGAAAATGATTTCCATTTCTAACCCTGATATTTCAGTGTATTTGTTGGCGAATTTTATAGCTTTGGCGAGCAGCTCTTGATCTATAGATGGATAAAAATCTACTACATCAAATGTTATAAAAAAAACTGTATTTTCTTGCTTGTTGAGTTTTTTAAACCATTGTATAACTTCATATGTATTTTTTCAGAGGTTGGATTCGGTGTTCTCTTATGTTTTTTATGGTTTTTCTCTAATTTTTTTTTTTTTTTTTTTTTTTTTTTTACTGATTTTTCCTAGTTCGGATTTGGATGGGTTTATCAATCTACATGTTTGGGTGTTAAAAAAAATTAGGTTTATGGTCTTTGAGTGTTATAAAAAGCTCTCTCGTTCTGCTGTTGTCTCTACTCTATCACTTAGGTCCATTTGCTGTACAAGCTCCTTTCCTTTTTTCCTAATGTGATCATATGTAACTTTGTCAGTTTTTTTTGTAATTTTTTTTTTATGATTTTTTATCAAGGAGTTGTGAGTACTCTTTAGATTCCATTTTGTAAAAATTGCTGGTTTTGTCTCCTTTCACAAATATTTTTTCTATCGTTTTGGATTAGTTTGATTTCGTTTTTTAACGATGTTTGAAATTCGTTGTTTTATTTTTTGAATTCTATGTTAGCTATCATTCTTTTCATTTTGTCTTCAAATGTTCTCGTTTCCTTGATGGCTGGTGGTGCTCGCCATGTTTTGAAGTCATAAGTGTTTTTATCTTCTTTTTCTTGGCATTGGGGTTTAAGAAGAAGAATGATTTCCATCTCATGTTTTTAATAAACTTTTCTGTCTGTTCTATCATTTTTTTTTCATGTAGCATTGTGGGTTTGGTGAAAGGTATATTTTGTGGATTGTTTGAAGTTTGATTTTATCCATTTTAAAATCTGTTGTTTTAGAGAGCGCTCAATGTGAGGAGCAGCAGTCAAAATAATGATGTCGCTAACCAACAACAATTTTTAAAAAGTGCTCAACCGAATTGGGAGCGGCATCTGTTAAAAATTTGATTAAAATGTAAGCATAAAATCAACAGCGTTGTTTCTTGCTGGTGCAGTCGTCAGGATATGGAGGGTCAGTGCGGTCAGTGTTTTTATAGGTGTTCACTGTCTGCCATCACGTGCAGTCAGTGTTTTTTTCACGTGTTTTTTTGATTTGTGTTCGCTGATAGGAACTGCCATTTGTGTCCGCAATTGTTAATCATTTCTATCCTGGTGTTTAGGGTTGCTAATTGTGGTTTGCATAATATCATATATATTTTTTCTGTTAGACATAAATTACATCTTTTTGAAATGTTATTATATGATGCAGCTCTTTCCAAGATTTTCCAGGATATGTTGTAGTCTATTTTTTATCTTTGAGTTTCCAAATACGTTTACTCAATTCTGTTTGATTTTGTATCTTTTTTTATAAATGATTGTTTATGATTTGCATATCTAGTTTTAAATTGATTTTTCGGTGATGCCTATATATGTTTCTTTAGCGTTCTCTGATTTTACAGTGGCTTGATATACAATATTGCTGTGGAGGCATTTATTGTTTAGAGGGCACTGTTCTTTCTGGGTACAATTGCAAGATTTCCTTTCTTCACCCTCGTTTGTCTCTGTACTGCTTTTCATTTTGTTGGTTGAATCAAATGACATTTTTTGAGATTCGGCATACATGAGTATATGAAGTTAAATTCGGTGTTCTCTCTTACGTTTTTTTTTTTATGGTTTTCTCTAAATTGTTTTACTGATTTTTCCTAGTTCGGATTTGGATGAGTTTATCAATCTACATGTTGGGTTGTTAAAAAAAATTAGGTTTAGAGAGAACACCGAAATCAACCTCTGGAAAAATGCATACGAAGTTATACAATGGTTTAAAAAAAAAACTCAACAAGCAAGAAAATACAGTTTTTTATATCATTTGATGTAGTAGATGTTTATCCATCTATCAATGAAGAGCTGCTCGCCAAATCTATAAAATTTGCCAACAAATACATTGAATTATCAGGGTTAAAATGGAAATCATTTTCCATACAAAGAAAACTTTACTCCACAGCAAAAACGAGACTTGGACCAAGAACACCAGGAAAAGTTCAACTTTTGATGTAACTACGGGATCGTAAACCATACAAAAAACCAAATGACACACCTGTTTATGTAAACTTCAAAAGTAATCACACACCTTCCATGCTGAAAACAATACTTAGCGGCATAAACAAGAGATTATATAATCTCTCATGTAATGAAACAGTATTTAATAACACTGCAGCTGAGTACCAAGAAGCGTTACACCAAAGTGGCTACAACTACAAATTACCTATGACCCAGGAAATGATATGAACAGATACAAGAAGAACAGGAAAAGGAAAATCATATGATACAAACAAACCCCCCCCCCCCCCCCCCCCCCCCCCCCCCCCCCCCCCCCCCCCCCCATACGACGGAAGAGTTTAAAACAAACGTAGGGAAAGAATTCTTTAAAATTGTGACATCTTCTTTCCAAAAGAGCACAAGCTGTTCAAAATATTTAACAGGCACAACGTCAAATTATCATACTCATGTATGCCATATCTCAAAAAACATCATTTATTCAACCAACAAAATGAAAAGCAGTACAGAGACAAACGAGGGTGAAGAAAGGAAATCTTGCAATTGTACCAGAAAGAACAGTGCCCTCTAAACAATAAATGCCTGAACAGCAATATTGTATATCAAGCCACTGTAAAATCAGAGAACGATGAAGAAACATATATAGGTATCACAGAAACCCAATATAATATATACCCCAGAAGTATATATATATATATATATATATATTATATATACATATATATATATATATATATATATATACTTCTGGGGTAAAAACGTGGAGTAAAATGGAAAAAAAAAAAAAAAAAAAACACAGAAGTAAACAGTTTCATTTTAAATTGTATGATCTCCAGTAAAATTTTCGCTTAAAAGGTTCTTCAGTAATTGCCATTACTGAAGAAGCTTTTAAGCGAAAATTTTATTGCAGATTATGCATTTAAATGAAACTGTTTACTTCTGTGGTTTTTTCGTTTTTTGTTTTTTTACTCCAAATATGTATGTGTAGATAGATAGATAGATAGATAGATAAATAATAGATAGCACAGTTGCTATTGTTCTGCAAACAAAGAAGCAAACAGATATCAGTAAGTGAGAATAGCTGGCTACACCATGTCTTCTATGCAATAAGACATTTAAAGCAGAACACAAAATCGAAAGACGTAGTCATTGTGGATGAATGTAAAAGACATCGGTGTGTTAAAAAAAATGTTTTTTTGTTTGTTTGTTTTTGTTTGTTTGTTTTTGTTTTGCTTGTTTGTTTGTTTGTTTAAGAGCACATTGTGAATAACACGTCAGTGTGATTGATGGCCCTGATTGTTGACATTGCCATCAACGAAAGTAAGTTCCTGTTCACTATGGCGTTATAGCAGAAAGAAAACATAGATTTGATTGAGAAGACAAGAATACATCGATTCGTTCAGGAACTTTCCTGTGCTAGCACCATGGAGGCCATGTTTAACGATTTCATCCTACGTAGTGAAACTGGTCTCTGTGAGAGCTAGCTTGTCTGGCAGCCTGCCTGAAAGGGATTGATGACTCGCCCTGGTCATAGCCATTGAGAGAAGCTGAGATGAAATGGCAGTTTCATACACAGGTAAATTGTGTTGTGTGCTGGCTATTTCAAATTGACACCATCACAGTCTAATTTTACATGAAGCAGATTTGAGGGTTGAGAGGGTTAGTACGCGTCGCTGGAAATCACCTTGTCTTGTCTGTATCAACCGGAGACGAATATAATGGGGAAGGAGGGGGTGGGGAGCTGACGACATGAAGGAAAGTAGATAATAGTAGATGGGGAGTGCCTGATGACTGGGATGATCTGTGGGCCCCAACAGTTGTATGAGGGCATGCTGTTAGCCCAGTGGAGACCTTTGTTGTCACTAATGGACACTAAAGAGGTTGGCAAAGGTGAATGGTGTCAGTTAAACAATCAAATGGTTTAAGTAAAAGATGGGAAATATTCGTTCACACCTACTTGTTTGTGTAACACTGAAGTCGAGTAATATGAACATTGATACTTATCACATATGACACTGTCTGACTAGCTAAAAAAAATCGCTTTTTCGCATCTCTCTCTCTCTCTCTCTCTCTCTCTCTCTCTCTCTCTCTCTCTCTCTCTCTCTCTCTCTCAAATGTCTGAGAAGAATAATAGTATCCGTACACTGGTGTGACAGGAAAGACAGGCTCAAACCAATTGCACCGGTAGAAACGCCTATCACTGGTGGCAATGTCAGTGGTGATGCTTTTGTTCGTTTATAAAGTGTTCTGTAAATCTGCGATTGAAATTTCAAACCAACAAAGGTGTGGAATAGTTTGCTTGTTTTGGTTTTCACTTTGTTAAAATCATTAACGTTACCTATGCAAAACTTCTGCGTCTTTTTGATTGATAACACGAAAACTAATTAGGCCTAGATAGGGATGTTTTGTTTTTTGTTGTTTGTTCTTACATACCCCCTGACGGTTCTCTATTTTATTTCCATTTTGACATCGATATTTGCATTGGAATGCTTGATAAATGCCTCTTTTATCTGTTGTTTGCTATAGATATGTATCTTCGTCTAACTGATGACTTAAATGGTAGAACCTCTTGCATTTCGCAAGGTTTATCTGTAGACAATAATTTCAACCAGCAATACTACAGCCATCCTCTTAGCATTAAATAGCATTCCCAAGACTCCACTTTGAATAATTGTGGGAAGATGTTATTGAATGTTTGCATGCACTGCATTTTGATCTGTGTATTCTTAACGGGGCGTGTAAAGGCGACCTCGAAGGTCGCTATACATACTTTTTTTTTTCTGATTCAGGATGTAGTGTGGACGATTAATTCATATTTTCGTGTGAACGTTTCGCTCGTTTGTATGATTGATGTAGGTTGAATGTCCGGGAACGCATTGACTCTGATCTTTTGCCCGTGTCACTACAAGCTGTTTTTCCTAAATGAGGCATTGTGCACGCCAGCAGTCGAGAAAAGAAACGCGTCATGGAAAACTGTGTGTGGGGTGATGTGAATGCTGGTTCGTTTGAAGATATGGTATGTAGTATTGAAACCAAAACTAAACTAGGAGCGGCAATTCATTTATTAGATACTCACATAAATCGCGCGCTAGATATGTTTGATGCTTGCATAAAAGCAAGTGCAGACTGTATGACAAATCTATAGTTTTGGATAGCAGGAAAAATAAATAAATAAAATGAAATAAAATAAATAATAAATAAATAACTGAATGAATGAATGAATGAATGAATGAATTTATGAATGAATGAATGAATTAATTAATTAATTAATTAATTAATTAATTAATACCGCGATGAGTGTGTTGCTAGCAAAAGAATTGCTAGGGGATTATCACGAATTAGTCGTCGAGCATTGACAATAGACGACAGGAACGCTTATTCAATTGCTAGGCGCGAGAGTACAAGCATCTGTTACAGAGGAAAGAGAAGGGTTCAAAAAGTCTTTACTGAATATAAAATCCTATCATCTATAAAATGTCAACAGGGATTTTGAGATACCCTTCATAGAGTTTAATTAAAAAGAAAACAGAGTACAGAAACAGTATTACTATTGATGCATGTTTTCAGTATTTTCAAACCTTATTAGATACAGATGTTAATAATACACCAATCGAAGAAATGGTTGATGTGAGCGATGGTGGCTGTATGAACCGGCCAATTACTCAAGAAGAAGTATCATTAGCATTAAGTAAACTTAAAAAATCGTAAGGCAGTCGGCTCTGACGACATTATTGATGATATATATATATATATATATATATATATATATATATATATATATATATATATATATATTCTTCTGACCAGTGGTGTCCTTTCTGAAATGTTAAAATAAATTATTGGATAGTGGTATGTTTCCGAAAAAAAATGGACCTACTGAGTTATTCTGCCTTTCTACAAAAAAAGGCTGATGTAAATAAGCCCAGGAATTATTGACGGATTTTCCTCAATGACGTTAGTAGTGAACTGAAATTATTATGAATCATACACTTCACGAATGAGTATTGGAAAATAATATCACCGGTGATCATCAAGCAGACTTTAACAAAGACTATTTGACTATAATTTGTTCGCGCTAGTGCAGAAGCAATTTTCTTATAATAGGAAGTTAAACGTAATTTTCATAGACTTCGAAAAAGCTTTTTGCACGATTAATAGAAATCTTCTCTGGCCAGTTTTTCTTACAAATTGTATTAAAGGTAAACTCTATCAATGTGTTATAAGAATGTATGATAAAGCAAGAACAAGAACTAGCTGTACAGAGAAATTTACTGACTATATCAATTGTTCAAGAGGAGGAGGTAAAACAAGGAGTCGCGTGCAGCTTCATTTTTTTTCTGTATTTATCAATGAGGTAGCTATTGAAGTGATTAATAATGATAGACATGGTGCTTTGCTTTCAATAAATAGTTTCCAATTTATTCTGTGGTCGGCTGAAGATGTTATTTTGATATCAGAAAGTGTTATAGGTTTACAAACACAACAGATTAG
This sequence comes from Conus betulinus, assembly GCA_016801955.1. Lineage (NCBI taxonomy): Eukaryota > Metazoa > Mollusca > Gastropoda > Neogastropoda > Conidae > Conus > Conus betulinus. The sequence goes on from JADBJO010013663.1 coordinate 21,818, forward strand.
TTTACAAAATGCCACTGGATCTCTGCAATTAAAAGTTATATAGATGGAAGAACAAGAGCAATATTCCGCGAAGGTGCTCGAGATCGTGGTTGTATAATGACGATCTAGCCAGTTGTCATTGCATATAGGTATTTGGGTATATTATTCTCAACACCTTTGAGTTTTGCTGGTACATTTAAGGACTTGTCAAGTCACCCTAACAATGTTTTTGTTTTCTTTTATGAAAAAAGTTATAAACTCGAAAATAATAATTCTTCATTCATATTATTTACGGAAAATTAAAACACCCAGGTTCAGCCGATCGTACGATATGGTTTGAGTTATGGGTACTAGGCAAAGCGGCTATCTATAGTGAATCAATCATGTTTTCGCTTTTAAAGAAGTTCCAAGGTGTTGACAGACGTACTCCAAATGACCTCGTTTGTGGCGAAACTGGACGGTTCCCTGTATATATTGCTTCTGCCATTAAATGTATCCGTTACTGGCCGAAACCGCTTCACACTGAAGATACCAGAATACCTCGCAAAGCGTATGATGTGCTGTTTGACTTCGATACTAAAAGCAAAAACCATTAATTCAGATTTTGAACGTGTAATACTTCTGGTTTGATTTGCCCTTTATGTAGAGCACAACACGAAAGAGAAATACGTTTTGTACTTTGTTTGTCCAGCTCTCATGAGCATGAGGGAAAAAAAAGTTCATTAAGCCCAAATAGCAGTCAGGCATATTTGTTTAAACTACATCTGTTTCTATCATCCACTTCAGCTGAAACTGTCAAAACGTTTCTCTCTGTTTGTTTCTCCTTGGCAACGATTTCCTTGTGATCCGTACGATATAACTGTTTGTAATTAATTGTGCTTTACGTGTTCATACATTTCGTCATTAAGGGTTAAGGCCTATATGAACAAATCATCTCTCTCTCTCTCTCTCTCTCTCTCTCTCTCTCTCTCTCTCTCTCTCTCTCTCTTACCATTTTTCAAAGCGCAAAAAATGGAAATGTTTTACAGTGTAATGCTATAGAGGCACTGGGAAGACAAACATTTTTAAATCTCAAATTTGTGAATATTTTGAAATGTTTCTGTGATCAGAAATGCTCTTTTACGGCATTTTAAAGTAATATTCATATTAACTTCTTCCATTATGTTGTTGCAATGATTCTCTTCATTTTTTTTTTGGCCTGTATTATGTATCCTATTTATCTCCTAGACGTGATTTAAACTTTTATTTCGATATATTTTACTTTTTTTAAGCACGAGGAAGACTAATCCCACTGTATACGGTTGAGGATGCTAAGTATTTATTTGATGTTACAGTTGCACTATTCAGACCGAGATGTTAGTGACATATGTAATTGCTTTGGCAAATTAAAAAAAAGTACAAAATATCGACTTTCACCCAGTCTACCAACTTATGCTGAGATAGGTGGATTGCCTTTTTAGAGATTGCTTTGTGAGTTTCGTGCTCATCGAAATGGTAATTGGCGAAGGATTCCTGCCTTTGTCAACTTTGCTAGTTTTCTCATGCCATGCAAAAGCAAACAAAGATAAAGGGTAGGGGCTTGGGGTCTGTTGAAGGCATGCAGCATGCGGAATGTCAGCAATGTTTGTCACACGTCCATCATTCAACAATTACACGCTGGCATTTGCTTTTAAGAAGGTAGTACGTCTGCCAGTTTCACGGTCATGAACTCCAAGTGGAGCGACTGTGCTGAAAAACGCGGTCTATCAAGGATTTATCAATCTTATTTTCAGCGGGTGCGCAAACCAGTTTCATATTCTCAACTTTGGAGTCATCAGCAATTTCAACAGACAGTGTTGAAAATCATGAAACGTCTTGTTGATACTTAATTGTCAGACTTTGTGAAGAAAAAATTACCCGCTTTTAAGCATTATTTTTAAATGGATGTGAATAAACTGTGTTCGCCTCCCTTTTCCGTTACTAGGAAACCACAACAGACAGAAAACTACACATAGACATAACGTGGGGATCTCTCTCTCTCTCTCTCTCTCTCCTCTCTCTGTACTCTTCTCTCTCTCTTTCCTTTTGCTTCCTCAGGAATACAAACCACACACACACACACACACACCCACACACACACAACACACACACACCACACACACACACACACACACACGCAACGCACGCACGCACACACGCACACACACATACACTTAACTTGAAATCTCTCATCTCTCTCTCTCTCTCGCTCTCTCCTCTCTCTCTCCCTCGCTCTCTCTCTCTCTCAATCTCTCTCTCTCTGCGCGTGCGTGCGTGCGCGCGCGCGAGCGTGCGTGTGTGTGGTGTGTGTGTGTGTGTGTGTGTGTGTGTTGTGTGTTTGTGCGTGCGTGCGTGCGTGTGTGTGTGTGGGTGTGTGTGTGTGTTGTGTGTGTGTATTGGTGTGTGTGTGTGTGTGTGTGTGTGTGTGTGCGTGCGCGCGCTTGTGCGGTGCGATACATATAATATATATACATATATATATATATATTAAAAGGAAAAACGCAACGTACTTATGTTGTCTAATTTTCATACATATCTATACATATGTGATCTTATCTTTGATAAGTTAAGCTTTCTATTTTTTTTTTAATCAGTTTACCATAGAATTGCACATGTGCGCCTGTGTGCATTTTTTGCATGGGCTGGCATTTGGATATATGTGTTTGAGAGAGAGAGAGAGAGAGAGAGAGAGAGAGAGAGAGAGAGAGAGAGAGAGAGAGAGACAGAGACAGAGACAGAGACAACGAGGAAATGAAAGACTGAATGCGGCCATTTTGTGTTAATAACAGGAAACGCAGTTGTGACAGGAAGCAGGTTTCTGTCGAGCAGTGTCACAACTTTGGCTTTCTTTTATACCCTGCGCTATTGCATTACAAGTGTCGGACCCAGCAGTTCGTTTGAACATTGTCCGCTGAGGAGCTCTTTGGTCCGCCTCCAGCATGTCTACCCGCCCTTCACTGTGTCCTGCAGGGTTGTCCTGACCAGGGAATTTGGATGAATATATATTGTTAACATATCACGTTTGGAAAACTGTAGTCCTATAAACAGCTTCGAAAGTCTGCGTGTTGGTCACTAGTTTCTGACTTTCGCTATGAAGGGAAAGTATACCAGACATGATCTGTTTACTAGAAAGGCTTTTAGTGGACAAGGAAAGATTTTGCCCCCTACGCTGAAAATGTATATGACCGCAATGTCAAACTGATGATGCCTGTGGCATTCATGGACCTAACACACATGCAGACTACACCTGAGGACACATTGATATAAATGAATAGGTAAATTAGTAAACAGATACATCAAAAAAATAAATAAATAAATATATAAATGAAAAAAAGTAACATTAGTAAGTAAGTGGGTATGTAACAAACACACAAAGAAGCAAATGAATAAGCAAATAAACAAGTAAATCAACAAATAAGTAAGTAAATAAATATATGAATAAATAAATAAATAGATAAATAAACAAATAAATAAATAAATAAACGAGCTTGCCCACTTAGCTTGACCAGACACGAGCACATTCCAACAAGAGCAGAACAATCGCCCATTAATATCTATCCAAGGCTGTCCTTCTCCCTAAACGCCGTAACACTTCAAGATCAACTTCCAGGATAAATGTACTGCTCCTGTGCAGAGCCTTCAAAGGCCTGGGTAGGTTGTCCTGCAGATCCGTAGAAGTCAGCCAGATCTCCTTCATTAGAGACTGGTGGCTCCGACAGTCCTGGAGGATAAGTTCCGTTGTCTTGTCTGCAGCATCACTTTACAGAGTGGGGCTGGGGTGAGATGGAAGCGGTTATTCTTGTGGTGGTTTAGCGGATAGATAGAAAATGGTGATCTGCTTTCCTTTCATGACACTTGGCGGTAACTGTCATATTACTGGACTGATCCGTACAGCGACTCAATGGCTTCTAATGCTGAATTAATTACACTGGTCATCGTCCTGTTCTTCCTCAACGTGCAGGTTTTCCAGCCTGTCTGCTTTGCCACAGAATGCTACAGTAGAAACGCCTACAGTAGCACCAACCTGCTGTATGGACCTAATGACCAGCAGGGCTGGCTGTAGCTGTTGCAGACTGTCAGTCGTGATTGACTATAGTGCAGACTTGGCATCAGTCAGGGAACCGACTTGAGATTCAGGGTTTTCTGCTTTGCTGGTGGTGTTGGCAGCATGGATTTCTGCTCTGTGGCTGGTGCATTGGAAACTGGTTGCACGAGCCCCTATTCATGTTTGAGAATTAGGGCACCAGATGCACATCCTAGCTTCTTTCAAGTTTGCGTCAATGCCCGACTCGCTTGCATTGACTCGAGTCCATGATTTCTGGCTGTGTTTAGCTGATGGCGTGGCCACTGTTAGCGTAGCCTTGCGCAGGACAGTATGCCCATCCTTGGTTATGATGAGTGGCGCTGACAGAAACGTAAATGACGATTGTCTCCACTCGAGTGACCAGGGAGGGGGGGGGGGAGGGCGGGGGGCTAGGTCAGCGGTGTGGTGGACCGATTTTAACTTAGCTGGGAGCTCAGCTTGGTGTGTTATCTGCAGCGGTGATGCTTCCCTATGAGGAGCTTGGAACCTTCCTGCAATAATGAATTGTAACTGCCTGTTGTTCGTGTTGTAGTCTGGACATGCACCCCCTTGCTGCCTGTGTGTTTGTCCTGCATTCTCCTCTCCTGTACAATGGTGTCAGGTCTGTAGTCGGCTCCATAGTTTCCACTGGGATTGATCTCAAGGCAGGCGCCTGTGTCATGTGCAGCGCCGGGTTAAGCGTTTATATCGGGCTTTCCTGTTGAGGTTCGACTCCCTTCATTCCTGACCCGGAACAAGTTTTGTCTGATGTAACTGTACTCAGGATCTTCTCATGAGCCTACCACTGAGCACCAGCCAGCTACCTGATAATGCTCACCTTTCGTCTGGCCCTGCTTTCACACTCTGAGATGTGCTTTTCTCAAGTTAACCCTTTCTTGCATGAGAAATATGAAGCCAAGTATCTGACCTTTCACACAAAGACTTCACGTGAAGACCTCTGACGTCATCGGGGCCATTAGTGGTCAGTAACTAGGGCCATAGGTCAAGGTCACCAGGTCACCAGGGTCACGGGGTGCAGGCAGCTGACTGATAGTGGACTAATCGAGGCAAGATTACATGTATGCAAGTGCATGTCTGTGACGCATACGTGCATGCGTAGGGTGATGTCCTCTGGAATTCGAAATCATCAACGAGGGTTGGTTGACGTCCCGGTAGCCGGAATGGTTGGGCATAAAATAAGCAGGAATGGCTTATATTTTGAGGTCAAGCAAAGGATCATTTGATGTTATTGGGTGTGCAGGTGGTACGCTGGGTGTTGTTTTGCTGTGTTTGTAGATGTTCTAGTGTGTAGTCAGTATGTTAAGGTTTTGTGTATAGAGAAATCAGGTAATGCAATCTGGTCATCAAATTTTTCCCCTCACACACACACACACACACACACACACACACACACACACACACACTCACTCTCTCTCTCTCTCTCTCTCTCTCCTCTCTCTCTCTCTCTCTCTCTCACACACACACACACACACACACACACACACACACACACACAAGCGTGTATTGCAAACAGGAGAAAGAAGCATGGGGGAGTGTGCATGTGTATTAAAACAGTTTATGGCAAAACAGATGCTGCGACTTGGAAGGATTTGTAGTCCCGAACTTGTCGAAATGGCCGCCAAAGTAGAGTGACCACCTATTGTCATCATGGCGATGTCATTCTCGTCCTCCTCCACCGTAGGGGTTGGAATAAGGCAAAGGGATTGTGAGTCGTGCTGAAGAACAATACTTGTCAATCAGTTACTTTTTTTCTGAAAACATGAACACCCACACACCCACATACCCACCCCACCCCCGTCACACACGCACACACACACGCGTGTACACACTCACACTCACACTCACACACACACACACACATGAAACATACACACACACACACACACACACACACACACACACACACACATGAAATATACTGCTCAAACAGTTTAAGAGCCAGTTGAAAACATCACACACACAATTCAACCGAAAACAAAACAAACTTCTTCAAACAATTAATTAAAAATTCGTCTATGGAACTATACAATGACATCAAAAATAAACGAATAACAGCTACTCAAAAACAACAACTTCATGGGGCTAATTGATGAACACCTTCATTTCAGAAATCAGAACAATCAAATCAAATGACAATCAATGTCAATACTCAGTATGGCCGCCATTAGCGCGGATACAAGCTAGACATCTCTGTCCCATCGAGTCCACAAGCCTCCTGAGAGTCAGCTGGGGGATGTTGTTCCACTCCTGCTGCAAGAAGTCGAAGAGCTGGCCCAGGTTCACTGCCTGAGGTTGGTTCTCGTGAAGCAGGAGCCCCAGGACGTCCCAGGCGTGCTCGATCAGGTAAAGGTCGGGCGACGACGTTGGCCAGTCGAGTCGGTTGACCTGCTGCTCCTCCAAGAAGACGTTTACCACCCTGGCATGGTGGGGACAGGCGTTGTCGTCCTGGAGGATGGCGTCAGGGCCCAGGGCTTGCAGGGCAGGCAGGGCCAGAGGCTGAAGAATGTTGTCCCTGTACCCCACACCAGTTAGGTTGCCTTCAACTCGGTGCAGGGGGGTCCTGAAGCTCCTTCCTATGCCACCCCACACCATGCTAGACCCCCCGCCATACCAGTCCCGTTCGATTACGTTGGCTTCTTCGTAGCGTTCCTCCGTCTGCCTCCAGACACGTATGCGACCATTGCGGAAGAGCCCAGCAAAACGCGGCTCATCAGAAAAACATCACCCGGGCCCAGTGCTGCCTCGTCCAGGCCACATGAGCTTGGCCCCAGGTCAGTCGCGCCCCAGCACTGGTCAAACAGCTGGCCGTCCTGCTCGGAGGTTAACTTCTCTCAGGCGGTTCCGAACAGTTTGGTCGGAAATGTTGACGTTCGCTGCAGCACGCAGTTTGTCGCGTGAGGTTGTTTGCAGTGGCAGTTCTTTGTGCCAGCGCCGTCAGATCCAGCAGTCTGTCCTGCTGTCTGGTGGTGGATCTAGGTCGTCCAGGCGGTCGTCATTCAGCAGTACTTACCGGTGGCGTTGAAGCGGTCACAAAGTCTTTGGATGACAGCATGATGCACTTGAAGGCGACGACCACTCTCTGACGCCTACACCTTCTTGAAGCCAAGCAACAGCCCTTCCCCGGTCAGTGTCATTTAATCTCCGTCTTGGTGGCATGGTTAAGAACCCCCCCCCCCAAAAAAAAAAAAAAAAAAAGCGGCGTTTTTATAACCACTGGTCAGCAAAACTGGCTGCCAAGTGTTTAGTAAAGAGCACGACTTGCACGTGCAATGCGGTTTGCAGTCAGTCCAACTCTGCTGCTTCAGCTACCTCGACCATGTTTTCGTGACTTCGGTGTTCCTTTTGTGAAACTCGTTCACCCCACTAGACTCAGATTCAACTGAACACATGCCCAAACCAGTTTTGCATTGAAGCAGTTCTCACACTTTCAGTGCAAAAAATGGACAAAAGCTTTGAATTCTACACACTACGATGCGTTATCTAAACCACACGAAAGATGCAGGTGGCTCTTAAATTGTTTTCAGCACACTAGTACAATGACAACTCACAAGACACACAGTGAGGTCTGCATTGTATACACAGTTTTCTAGAATCTCATTCTCGTGAGTGCGATAAGTCTTCACTCCCTTCATTTTGTGAGCAGAAACACATGTTTTAAGTTGTCACTTACTACACTTAGTTCGTCTTCAACATAAAAAAATCTGGCGATCTCAGATTCTTTGGTGTTGATGTTGTTCGTTCTAACTAGAACGCTCACAGTGCTCTAAAACAAACCTCGTCTTATCAGTACCAAATCAGTACCCTTTCTTCCATTGGTGCATAAGATAATCAGGGTATTTTGGGTCAAGTTCAAACCGAAAAGACCATACGTGCTGTGGTGGGTTCAAAAGTAACGTCCACAAGAGGTTTTTTTTTTTTTTTTTTTTTTTTTTTTTTTTTTTTTTTTTTGTCTATTTTCCTATCGGATGTGTTCGCAAATCTCTACTTTTTCGTGGTCAACCACCCATTTCCTGACACCCTCCAAACAGATGAGAACCACCATTTTGTTTCCAGGGACGATCTGTGTTTGTTACAATGCCTTGCTCTCTGGAAAGGGCACTGA